>RJWK010005096.1:39950-56957 GCA_004363435.1 Platanista minor
CTTTTTTTTTTTTTTAAGATTCCATAAATATGTGTTAGCATACAGTATTTGTTTTTCTCTTTCTGACTTACTTCGATCTGTATGACAGACTCTAGGACCATCCACCTCACTACAAATAACTCAATTTCATTTTTTTTATGGCTGAGTAATATTCCGTTGTATATATGTGCCACATCTTCTTTATCCATTCATCTGTCGATGGATACGTAGGTTGCTTCCATGTCCTAGCTATAGTAAATAGAGCTGCAGTGAACACTGTGGTACATGACTCTTTTTGAATTACGGTTTTCTCAGGGTATATGCCCAGTAGTGGGATTGCTGGGTCATATGGTAGTTCTATTTCTAGTTTTTAACCATACTGTTCTCTATAGTGGCTGTATCAATTCACCTTCCCAACAACAGTGCAAGAGGGTTCCCTTTTCTCCATACCTTCTCCAGCATTCATTGTTTGTAGATTTTTTGATGATGGCCATTCTGACTTGTGTGAGGTGATACTTCATTGTAGTTTTGATTTGCATTTCTATGATGATTAATGATGTTGAGCATTCCTTCATGTGTTTGTTGGCAATCTGTATATCTTCTTTGGAGAAATGTCTGTTTAGGTCTTCTGCCCATTTTTGGACTGGGTTGTTTGTTTTCTTGATATTTAGCTTCATGAGCTGCTTGTAAATTTTGGAGATTAATCCTTTGTAAGTTGCTTCATTTGCAAACATATTCTCCCATTCTGAGAGTTGTCTTTTCGTATTGTTTATGGTTTCCTTTGCTGTGCAAAAGCTTTTAAGTTTCATTTGGTCCCGTGTGTTTAATCTTAGTTTTTATTTCCATTTCTCTAGGAGGTGGGTCAAAAAGGATCTTGCTGTGATTTATGTCATAGAATGTTCTGCCTATGTTTTCCTCTAAGAGTTTTATAGTGTCTGGCCTTACATTTAGGTCTTTAATCCATTTGGAGTTTATTTTTGTGTGTGGTGCAAGGGAGTGTTCTAATTTCATTCTTTTACATGTAGCTGTCCAATTTTCCCAGCACCACTTATTGAAAAGGCTGTCTTTTCTCCATTGTGTATTCTTGCCTCCTTTATCAAAGATAAGGTGACCATATATGCGTGGGTTTATCTCTGGGCTTTCAATCCTGTTCCATTGATCTATATTTCTGTTTTTGTGCCAGTACCATACTGTCTTGATTACTGTAGCTTTGTAGTGTAGTCTGAAGTCTGGGAGCCTGATTCCTCTAGCTGTGTTTTTCTTTCTCAAGATTGCTTTGGCTATTGTCTTGCTAGTTGTTTGCCATAGGGTGTCCAGCACTGTAGCTTGCTGGTCGTTGAGCGGAGCTGGGTCTTGGCATTGAGATGGAGGTCTCTGGGAGATCTCTTGCTGTTTGGTATTACGTGGAGCCGGGAGGTCTCTGGTGGACCAATGTCCTGAACTCAGCTCTCCCACCTCAGAGGCTCATGCCGGACACCCAGCCAGAGCACCAAGACCCTGTCAGCCACACAGCTCAGAAGAAAAGGGAGAAAAAAGGAATGAAAGAAAGGAAAAAATGAAATAAAATAATTAAAATAAAAATTTTTTTTAAATTATTAAAAATTAAAAATAAAAACAGGAAAGAAATAAAGAAGAGAGCAACCTAACCAAAAAACAAATCCACCAACGATAACAAGCACTAAAAACTATGCTAAAAAAAAAAAAAAAAGGACAGACAGAGCCTTAGGACAACTGGTAAAAGCAAAGCTATACAGAAAAAATCACACATAGAAACATATGCATACTCACTCACAGAAAGAGAAAAAGGAAAAGAATACATATATCTATATATTAAAGGAAAAGACGAAGAGAGCAAGCAAATCAATAAACAAATCTACCAATGATAATAAACTCTAAGTACTAAACTAAGATAAACATAATACCAGAAAGAAATTAGATGCAGAAAGCAAACCCCAAGTCTACAGGTGCTCCCAAAGTCCACTGCCTCAATCTGGGATGATTTGTTGTCTATTCATGTATTCCACAGATGCAGGGTACATCAGGTTGACTGTGGGGATTTAATCCGCTGCTCCTGAGGCTGCTGGGAGAGATTTCCCTTTCTCTTCTTTGTTCGCACAGCTCCCGGGGCTGAGCTTTGGATTTGGCCCCACCTCTGCATGTAGGTCACCTGAGGGCGTCTGTTCTTTGGTCAGACAGGACAGGGTTAAATTAGCAGCTGATTAGGGGGCTCTGGCTCACTCAGGTAGCGGGGAGGGAGGCATATGGTATGTGGGGTGAGCCTGCGGTGGCAGAGGCCGGTGTGACATTGCAACAGCCTGAGGCGCGCTGTGTGTTCTCCCAGGGAAGTTGTCCCTGGATCACGGGACCCTGGCAGTGGCAGGCTGCACAGCCTCCTGGGAAGGGAGGTGTGGATAGTGACCTGTGCTTGCATGCAGGCTTCTTGGTGGCTGCAGCAGCAACCTTAGCATTTCGTGCCCGTCCCTGGTATCTGTGCTGATAGCAACGGCTTGCACCCATCTCTGGAACTCATTTAGGTGCTGCTCTGAATCCCTTCTCCTCGTGCACCCCGAAACAATGCTCTCTTGCCTCTTTGGCAGTTCCAGACTTTTTCCCGGACTCCCTCCTGTCTACTTGTGGCGCACTAGCCCTCTTCAGGCTGTGTTCATGCAGCCAAGCCCAGTCCTCTTCCTGAGATCTGACCTCTGAAGCCTGAACCTCAGCTCCCAGCCCCCACCCACCCCGGCAGGTGAGCAGACAAGCCTCTCGGGCTGGTGAGTGCTGGTCGGCACCAATCCTCTGTGTGGGAATCTCTCTGCTTTGCCCTCTGCACCCCTGTTGCTGCTCTCTCCTCCGTGGCTCCAAAGCTCTCCCCCTCCGCCACCTGCAGTCTCCACCCGTGAAGGGGCTTCCTAGTGTGTGGAAAATTCTCCTCCTTCACAGCTCCCTCCCTGAGGTGCAGGTCCCGTCCCTATTCTTTTGACTTTGTTTTTTCTTTTTTCTTTTTCCCTACCCAGGTATGTGGGGGAGTTTCTTGCCTTTTGGGAGGTCTGAGGTCTACTGCCAGCGTTCAGTAGGTTTTCTGTAGGAGTTGTTCCTCATGTAGATATATTTCTGGTGTCTCTCTGGGGAGGAAGGTGATCTCCGCGTCTTACTCCTCTGCCATCTTGAGGGTCTCTATCCTTCTTTTTTTCTTTTGATGCTAATAGTATATCCTAAACACACACACACGATTGATTTATTAACTTCAGAGTTTTGTTTATTACCTCTTGCTATATAGATGATGACCTAGCTCATTTACAACAGCACATTTCAGCCGTTGGTTAAAGAACATGTACAGACTTTTGATATTGAAGCGCTTTATATTGCAAAGTGAAGGGAATATTCTATTCATTGATTTCAATCATTCCATATGTATGGGCTTGTGGTCTATTTCCCAAAATATCCTTTCTGGTAAAGCATTACTTATGCACATGAAGTGTAACCTCTTCATTCTTGCATTTATTTATTAACTCACTCAATAAATCTTTACTCAGTGCCTACTATATGCCAGGAACTAGGTTGGGTATTGGGAATAAAGTCCAGAACAACGTTTTCCCTCACGGAGCTTATTTTTATTCTGAGCTGACAGCCTCTACTTTTATCTGTAGTCTAGTCACTGAGACAGGTATTAAACAGTTAATTATAATTGTGCTGTGTGCTATGAAGAAGTGTAGGGTAGTCTGCAAGTGTAATAAAGGGGTACCTCCAAGTTACCCTGCAGGTCATGGAATTTAGAGATGATTAAACTTTTATCACTCTCTCCCAGCATCTTACTGCTTTCACTGGTTTTAAGAAATAAGAATTCCAACCAATATTGTAATTTTGATTTTTTTTTTTTTTTTTTTTTGGCGGTACGCGGGCCTCTCACTGTTGCGGAGCACAGGCTCCAGACGCGCAGGCTCAGTAGCCACGGCTCACGGGCCCAGCCGCTCCATGGCATGTGGGATCTTCCCGGACCGGGGCACGAACCCGCGTCCCCTGCATCGGCAGGCGGACTCTCAACCACTGCGCCACCAGGGAAGCCCTGATTTTAAACTATACCCAGCCTCCATGAGATAATGGCATTTCATTTGAAATATGAAGGATGAAGAGGAGGTGGTTGACAAGTCATAGGCATGCAGTAGGAAGAGGATTCCAGACAGAGGGAACCACCATGAAGTGAGAATGAACATGGTATGTGGACAAACAGGTAGTGACTTCTCAATTTGATAGAACTTTAAAATCAGAGATGCATTTACTTCACTCTTCAAGTGCTCTTTCCAATTCTTTAAATCTTTAATTTCTTTAAAATAGAACTTGTAAGTAAAGAATACTATGCCATCCTTCTACTCAGATCGTGAAGGAGGTAATAGATGTTAAATGATACTTGTCAGACATCCCTCTCAGCTCTTTTAAAAACTGTGAGGTATATGTCCTAGCTCTCCTTTTATGGACAGCCAAACCCTGGCACCCATTTACAAATGGGTTTGTTATTTCATTGTAGATGAACCCAAATAGCTAATGAAAATCATCTAACTTAGAGACCAAAACACAGGTGCTCTAAGAACGTGTGCTGAAGTAGAAACAGTAAGGTGCCATTCAGAATTCAGTCAAAGATTTTCATGCTCTCATGTCCTCCTGCATGTCACATGCAGGCAAGAACTGGAAGGGAGTTGAGTGAGCATGAAAAGAACACTTTTACAGACTCCGTTCTTGCCTCTTCCTCCACCGCCCCCCACTCCCAGCATTGTAGAAGCACAGATGAGAGGAGACTTATGGATTGAGCGTGAGTACCAATATAGCAGTTTTAAGTGCTATTTCCCCCTTTAAGCATCAGTGAATTTTTTTTTTTTTTCTGTACATGGGCCTCTCACTGCTGCGGCCTCTCCCGTTGCGGAGCACAGGCTCTGGACGCGCAGGCTCAGCGGCCATGGCTCATGGGCCCAAGCTGCTCCGCGGCATGTGGAATCCTCCCGGATCGGGGCACGAACCCGCGTCCCCTGCATCGCAGGTGGACTCTCAACCACTGCGCCACCAGGGAAGCCCATCAGTGAATTTAAGAGCTAAGAAAAGCTGAGAGTACAGGTGTGCAACCTTCCACTTGTTCTCTCTCCAAAAACCCTTTGCAGTTCCAGTTTCTCCCTCCTTCCTTCTGATTTCATATCTAATGTAGGATGAGGTAGAAAGAAGAGAGAAGGCTGTCAACTCATGATAAAAATAAACTAGTTCTACCTGGCTACTTCCATTTTCTTGGGAAAATTCTGGCATTTGTTATTAGATCAATATCCCACATGGAAAAGATGTTCACTAAAAAGCTGAAGGGAATGTGAGGGGTGATGTTTATAGGCAAAATGGGGTCATGTGGTTATAAGACCCATGGATATCATATAAAAACAGGGACTCATGTTACATGTTTATGGTTAAAATGTTTAACTCCTTGACATTGTTGCACTAAATCCACATATCAACCTATGATGATTTAATCTTAGTCTATAGGTGATCATATTTACTCAGGCAAATTTCTTAAATTTTTCTCTAATATTAACTTAATGAAATAGAGTGGAAGGCAGTTTACTCATAATGTCTGAGAAATGCTTGATCTCCCAGTTAATGATATTTCTGGAGTTCAGCTATCATAAGTCTAAAGGAACACTGTCCAGTAATATAACGTAAGCACATATTGTTTTTAAAATGTTTGTAGCCACATTAAAAGTGTAAGAATAAATAGACAAAATTAACTTTAAGGACATGTATTATTTCACTCAATATAGCCAAACTGTTATTATTTCAACATGTAATCAGTATGAAAAATTGAGACACTTTACATTGCTTTCACACTAAGCCTTTAAAATCTGATCTGTATTTTACACTTAAAACACATCTCAAATTGAATGCTAAATTTTCATTGAACTACTTGATCTGTAAACTCATAAAATTTAGAGTTGATAAAGTAGATTCATGTGGAAAGAGTAAAAAGATCAGTGGTTGCAAGGGGCTGAAGGGAAGGAGGGATGAATAGGCAGAGCACAAAGGAGATTTAGGGCAGTGAAGCTATTCCATCAGATAATATAATGATGGAGACATGCCATTACACATCTGTCAAAACCCACAGAATGTACATCATCATCCGGAGTGATCCCTAATGTAAATTATGAACTTTGGGTGATAATTAGTTGTCAGTGTTGGTTCATCTGATTGGTAACAAATGTCCCACTCTGGTGCCACATGTTGATAGTGGGGGAGGTTTTATGTGTGGGGAGAGAACAGGGGGTCTATGAGAACTCTCTACTTTCTGCTCAATTCTTCTGTGAACCAAAGCTGCTCTAAAAAATAAAGTCTATCAAAAATCAAATTATGAAATGACTAGTGAATTTTCTCCTCACACTTTCATTCTAACTTACATCTCTTCTGAGAAACTTAATATATGTTTACATAGTGCAGCATACAGTTTAGCACTTGCATAATATCTTGTAATTAAAAACAATCTTTCTCTTCCCTTCAGTTACGTCAATTACTATATAATAGAACTTGGCAAAAGCTGGACCCTTGTTTCATATGCCTGTGTTCACATAGTGTGCTTATTACATTGAAATTTACTTTCCAGTCTACTAATAGTAGAATAGAGTGGACATACACGTATACTTTTAAACCCATCACCACGTCAGGGTAATAAACCTTGCAGGCCCCAGTCACTGAACCTAAGAGAGTAGTGGGGAAAGTGTTTTTCCTCTCTTACACTTGCTTTTGTGATTATAAAGGCATGCACTTTAAAGCAGATGGATAAAAAAATTTGACTCTTAAAAGTTTATGGTATTGAGATTCCTGAGTAAAATCCTATTGCTGTAACATAAAATGGTATTGCTCCTTCATCTGAGCCCATCACCTCTCAGAGTCTGTGGAGAGTGGTAGAAGGAATAGATTTTTCCATAGCATTCCTTTGAGAATTAACGTTAGGGACTCTTCACAATTTTACTTGGGGAGGTACGTGAGAAAATGTAGATTTAAGCAAAGAAAATGTTTTCAAAATAAGTGCATGATTATACACTTGCTTCAGGGATTAGCAATACCCCACTACAGACAAATTGGATGCCTGGATCAATAGCATATACTGTGAAGCCAAGTGCTAAGTGAGGACTGCTTTCTGGATCCTTCTGTTCTGTTACAGCGATTTCAAATAACATGGTCTATTCTATCACGATTTTTCAGACATAGGTTGGGCAGAGCAATACGTATCAGGCCATTCAGTTCATTTCAGAAGCACTGATTGGAAACATGAGACATTGATTTGTGTGCCAAACAGAAGGAAAAGCGCGTAAGACAGAGTGCCTGACTTCAAAGAGCATTGCTTGTCTGAAAGTTCAGTTCTCTAAGGAAGACAGGACATTGCCAGTATACTTTTATATTAATAGCTTCAAATTCTAGGCTCGTGGGGAAACTCTTTTTTCTACTTTTCTTCCTTATAACAAGAACTGGAGATTAAAATGCTACCTGATGTTCTAGAACATTGTCTTCCATTTCTCATGTCCTAAAAATTCTGGGCAAAATTGAATTGGAAAGTTCCTTTCAGCACCCATTCTCTTGAGTTTAAATCCAAAATCTTTGCCAATGCCCCCGAGGGAACTAACTAGAAGATCTCTTGCCTGTCTATCTCTCTAACTTCATCTCTTCCTAGCTACATCTGGCTTCAGCCACACTGGTTTCTTGATGTACCTCAAGCATACCAAAGGGATCATGACCTTTGAATTTGCTGTTCTTGCTGCCTGGAATTTTTCTTCATATAACTGACTTTTTTCATCAGTCAGTTTTGTTCTAATATGACATTTCTTCAAGGAGCCTTTCTCTGACCGCCTTTTCTAAAATAGCCTTCCTCATGCCTTGTTTCTCTCTAACCTTTTTCCTTTTTAATTTTCTTCACAGAACTTATCACTATCTTTATTCATTTATTTCTTGTCTCCCCTATTGGTATCTAAGGTCTATGATGAAAAGGGCTTTGTCTTATCCAGGCCACAAAAGAGTAGTAGGTATCTCATATTAGGTGCTCAGTAAGTGGTTGTTAAATTAATGAATGTTTCATTCATCCATTCACTTCTTGAGGGGTGCTGGATAAGTCAGTTAACATCTTTTAATCATAGTTTCCTCATTCATGAGATTTTTACCTAGATTCAATAAGATAATGCCTATGAGAAAATAATGAAAGTTGTTAAATATCACAGGGATGTAGTTAAGTATTGTTATTTTTCCTACTGAGGTTAGCTGGGCCTCCAAAGAGCTATCAAACTTCCTTAGATTCAGAACAGAAAACACCAGTGTCCGCTTTGCACAGCAAATATGAGTTTCTACACTTCAGCCAGCAAATGGAGGTATTGTGGGAGGCATGCCATGACGTCTTTCCACCTCCATACAACCATAGTTGTTAATGAGTCCTTTAAAGGAAAAACAGACTAGAATGTTGTAAGATGGTGGCTCATCCCCAAGGATGCCATGGTCTTATGTTAGAGTGTCTGTTGGGAAGGCAAAAACCCTTATGGCATTCCCATACACCAGTCTCAATGACTTCTTGTCCACAAAAGTATTTTGTATTTAGCTACTATATTTTTGTCAGCTTAGGCATTATTCTGCTTCTGAAGGGTGCATGTAAGAAAACTGAAAATGAAAGGCAGCCAGCTACCACTTTTTAGATAATGACAATAATAATGTGGTAAATTGATACATTCTTCAAGGAAATATGCAGGAAGACTCATTTCAAACAAGCTACCTTGTATTAAATAGGGTCTACTTAAAATAATCATGCAGTTCAGATGGCCACGGTATGGGCATATTAATAGTTACACAGAAACTCTTCAAAATAAGGGTAGCTAAATTCTTCCTTCAAATCTCAACAATGTTCATATAATGTATAGGAAAGAAAATAAGGGAGTAAATTATTAGCTGACAGTGCATATTAATTGCAGAGTCACTAAAACCTTTTCATTCACTTAAACTGATGGTAGTACAAGCCACGTGCTAATAAACAGAGGAGAAGCAGCTTGCTGTGTACAGTCACTCCTTAGTAAGGTTAACAAACTACATTAACCATTCACTCATCTGTAACTTGTAATTAATCACTCCTTGAAAATTACATTGTATAAAAAATGAGGACAGACATGATTCATTAAAACTTCTAATTAATTCTATTTAATACTATTTCATAGTTCATTGATAAGTGCTGAGAGAAAGATTACACTGTAGGATATTTGATGCATTACTGCTGAAGAAGTAAATAGGGGGAACATTATCTAAAATGAAACAGGAATACTTGCAAATGAAAATGTCAGATGTTTATTACCACAGAGCCTAGTTCTGTACTCAAGGGTCTCCGGCATTACCAGTGGAAAACTCCATTTTCAGAGCTGTATCAATTGGTTGTAAAAGCTCTTTTGAGTTCAACCTTTAACGCTCAGCATCTCAGGCTGGGAATGAGTGCTGAGTCCACTTTGGTTTTCTAATAATTGTCTATTCCTGTTTTGTGGGCTAATGGCAAGACTCTTGTTAAGCAGGTATTTCCACATTTGGAAAAAGATCCATTTACATAAGGGGACAAATACTTAAAAGGAAATTATGGTTTGGGGTCATTTAATTGCATTGTGTGTGTGTTTGTGTTTATGTGTGTGCAGGTCTGTGTGTGTTAAACTAGACATTAAAATAGCAAGGATATTAGTGTCAAGAAAATCCCTGTGCATTAACTATAATGTACTATTTTCAGAGGAGAAGAATCAGACCATGAAGTATATAGTTTATAGCCTAGGCTGAGAAGAAGATAATCACTGCTAATTAGTGAATAATGTATATTTTTAAATTATGTTATGGAATAATGCATTGTTAACTTTTTACTTTTGCTTTGCCAGCCATATAATATGCCTCAAAAATGGGTTATAGGAACCATTAGTGGTTCCATGGTGTCAATAGTGAGAACTCTTAACCGGGAGAAAATATTCACAAAGAAGATACCTAAAAAAAGAAGTTGTATCCTGAATTTACAAAGAACTTTTACAACTCATTAATAAGAAGACAATCAACTCAATAAATTGAACAGACACATAAAAATGGAGATGTACAAATGGCCAAAAAATACATAAAAATATGCTCAACATTATTAATCATTGAGGAAATAAGACCATATAATACCAATATATACTCATTAAACTTCTTAAAATTTAAAAGACTGATAATACCAAGTGTTGCCAAAGATGTGGAGCAGCTGAAATGCTCATATACCACTGATGGAATATACAATGGAAAACCACTTTGGAAAAAATTTTGACATTTCTTAAAAAAATAAGTATACATCTACCATACAACCCAGACATTCTACTCCTAGGTGTTTACAGAAGAGTAATATAATTTTTGTTTACACAAATACTTGTATGAGAGTATTCATGGAAGCTTTATTAATAATGGCCCTAATTATAAACAAACCAAATTCCCATCAACAATCAAATGGATAAACCAAATGTAGTATATTCATACAATGGAATACTACTCAGTAGGAAAAAAACCCTGTCCATATGGATGGAAAAAGTCAGAAACAAAAGTCTTCAGGGTATATGAAAATCTAGAAAATGCAAATTAATCTAGAAAATGCAAATTAATCTCGAGTAACAAAGAGTAGACCGAGTATTTCCTGGAGTTGTGAGCTAAGGGAAAGATGAATTATAAGTGAGCCTGAGGAATCTTTTGGAGGTGATAGAAAGGTTTTGTATCATGACAATGGTGGTGGTTCACTGGTGTAACTGTCAAAACTCATCAAATTTTATTCTTTAAGTGGATGCAGTTTATTGTAAGTAAATTATTTTTTAATAAAGTTGAATTTTAAAATGAGTTATAAATTTGGTTGATACCTCTCCCACTCAAAATAATAGGACTCTTTAGTAAAACAACTACTCTGAAGCTTCAACTAAATTATATCTACATATGTGGCAGGTAGGATGGAGAAGGGTAGTGCTATAGGAGGGGGGGCAAGTTTTGAAGAATACATAGCTGCTTTCTGGCCCTGAACAGGTGGACCTCTAGTCAACATGTTTCATTCTGCAGGAAAGGTGATTCTGCAACTTTTCCTATTGTTGGAAAAACATTTTTTTTTTAAGTTGTAAATCACAGGACTTGATTCCTCCTAGCCCAACGTTGCACAGCTCAAAAAGGGGGCAAACTCACAAAAATATCTATTTCATTAACACTTTTTATTGTTGGCATTATGCTTGACATGCACTGTTTCAGCAAATATCATTTGAAATAATACTATCAAATCTAATTAACACTTTCCTAGAAGAAGAGCAGATAGCCTCAGAGTTCTTCAGTGGTTTACTTTAAAGAACACTTTAAAGGCAAGATCTTTGCAATTCTCAAAACCAGAGCTAGTGCTTATGAAAGACTAGTATACATGTGTAGAAAATTAAAAGGCAGTAAATCCTATATGATGTTAAATTATTAACTTGCCCTATTTTCTCTCCTTATAGGATTGACCTTTTAGTGGTCTGGATTATCCATTCATTTTCAATTAAGTTTCCGTATGGAAAATTGAAGCTGACTCTGTTACAATTAGAAAACTACACGGAAGGAAGGAGCCCATAAATAACGTGAGAGAAATTACATTTTGTTCATTATGTACTTAAACTTTCTGAGCCAGTAAAAAAAAGGAAGAAAGAAAAGGAAAAAGAAAGAAAGAAATGGAGGGTTGTTACAGCACACTGAATAAAATAGGTAATAAGTTAATTGCTCATATAATTATATACTCCTCTCATACCAAAATCTTATTTGTTCCAGTTGCATGGGCATTTGATGTAATTTCCCTATGTAGCCTGTGATGACATTTTATTTAGGTGTTAAGTAAGTATTTTAACAAGTTTTAATTGTTATTAACAGGCAACAAAGTAAAAAAAATATATGCATCAAAGGAGGTAAATTGGCTTTTCAACTGGGTTCTGTGACTTACTAACCTGGGCAAGTTATTTATCCTTCCTGTATCTCAGTTTTCTTATCTCTAAAATGGGAGTGATAATACTTATGTTTCTGGGGAGGCATCAGGATTAAAGAACACAATACAAGTGATAGCCCTTACAACTAATTTGTTGATATTAATTTTTGCATTTGATGAAATCATTTCTCACATAATTGCTTCTTAGGTTTCTAGTCCTTTAAAGTGTTTGAGGTAACCTGGGGGATCCAGACAAGATAGTGACATAGGAGGCTGCTGAATTTCCCTCCTCCCATGGATGCACTGAGTACAGCCACATGAAGCAATTCCCTCTGAGAGAAATCCGGAGTTGAGTGACTCTTACACATCAGGTGATAGAAAATCCCCACATCAAAAAAGGTAAAAAGGTAGTAAATGCTGAGACACACTCTCACCCTAAAAGCCACCCCTGGCACACTGCCGTATAATCAGGAGGGAACCCCCACTCCCAGCTTCTTCCTGAAGAGTGAAGGATTTGCACCACAATTTCCTCTGTGTATCAACTTTTAAGGCTACCACCCAAGGGACAAGCACCCAAATCACCTAGCTCTGAAAGTGAATGGGGCTTGCATTTACAAGTCCCACAGGACTACAACAAACAAAGAAGCAGTTGTTAAAGGGCACATAAGCGCTTGTCACAGCTATGGTCCCAGGGTTCAGTAGAGTGAGAGCAGGCAAAAACACGTATCTCCCAGTCTTTCCCTGGTAGGGACGTGACTGCATGCTTCACAAGTGGCTGCTGGCTAAGGGTACCAGGTGGACCTAACAGATATATATATATTACAATATATTATAATTATATTATATATTATTGTAAGGCCGGGTGGCCCGGGGTGACTGGTGCAAACAGACTCATAGGTTGCATCAGCCAGGGACCATGCACCCGCCCGGAAAATAGGCCTGGGACTTTCCACACAGCCCGTGCCTTCCCACTTTCAGAGGGCGGAACCAACTGTCCCGAGGCTGATGCAACCGACAGCTGACCTTGCAATAATACCCGAAGAATCTACCAAATAAGGACTGCTCCACCCAAAAGAAGCGCCTTCCTTCGTTTGCTGGCCCCTCCTTCTTCCCCCCCTATAAATTTTGCTCCAACCCTCACCCGGGCGCGACTTCTCTGGCCCCTCTCTCGGACCAGCAAACCTCGCCCGAGAGCGCTCCCTAAATAAAGCTTGCTTAAAGCTTCCCTTTGTTTCGCGATGCCGTTTCTTATAAGCCAGACCTTACAATTATAATTATATATAATTCTATACCATATATATATATATACATATAAAATCCTATACAATACCAGCACAATACACATTCTTCTAAGAATACACATGGAACAGCTTCCAGGATAGATCATATGTTAAGCCACAAAACAAGTCTTAAAAACTTAATAAGATTGAAATCATATCAATCATCTTTTCTGCCAGAAAACTAGAAGTCAATTACAAGGGGAAAACTGGAAAATTCACACATATGTGGGGGTTAAACAACATATTCTTGATCAACCAAATGGGTCAAGGAAGAAATCAAAAGTGAAATAAAATATCTTGAGACAAATAAAAATGGATGCACAAAATAACAAAACTTATAGGATGCAGCAAAAGCCATTCTAAAAGGAAATGTTACAGTGATGAACTGCTACATTAAGAAAAAAGATGGATTTCAAATAAACAACCTAACTCTACAGTTCAAAGAATTAGAAAAAGAAGAACAAACTAAGCCCAAAGTTATTGGAAGAAAGTAAATAAAATGAAATAAATGAGTAGAGACTAAAAAGATGATGGAAAATATCAATAAAAGAGCTTTTTATTGAAAAGATAAATAAAATTGACAATCTTTTAGCTAGACTAATAAAGGAAAAAGAAAGAAGACTCAAAAAAATAAAGTCAGAAATGAAAGAGGAAACATTACAACTGATACCACAGAAATACTAAGGATCATAAGAAACTACTATGAAAATTATATGCTAACAAAGTAGATAACCTTTAAGAACTTGAAAAATTCCTAGAAACATACAACCTACAAAGACTAAGTCATGAAGAAATAGAAAATCTGAATAGAGCAATTACTAGTAAGGGGGTTATATCAGTAATCAAAAACATCCAAACAAAGAAAAGTCCAGGACCAGATGAGTTCGCTGGTAAATTCAACTAAACATTTAATTAAGAATTAAAACTAATCTTCTCAAACTCTTCCAAAAAACAGAACAGGAGGGAACACTTCCAAACTCATTTTACAAGGTCAGCATTACCCTGATACAAGCCAGACGAAGGATACTAGAAGAAAACTACAGGCCAATATTCCTGATGAATATAGACGCAAAAATTCTCAACAAAGTATTAGCAAATCAAATTCAACAATTCTTTCAAAGGAAAATACACCATGATTAAGTGAGATTTATTCCTCAGACACAAGAATGGTTCAATATATGCAAATCAATAAATGTGATACACCATATGAACAAAATGAAGACTATAAAAAACCATATGATCATCTAAATAGATTCAGAAAAGAATTTGACAAAATTCAATACCCATTTATAATAAAAACTCTCAACAAATTGGATATAGAAGAAATGTTATATAATAAAGGCCATATGTGACAAACCCACAGCTGACATCATAATGATGAAAAGCTGAAAGCTTTTCCTTTATGATCAGAAACAAGATAAGGACACCCACTCACATCATTTTTATTCAATATAATGATGGAAGTCCTAGTCAGAGCAATCAGACAGGAAAAAGAAATAAAAGAAATTTGAAACAGAGAGGAAGAACCAAAATTATCTCTGTTTGCTGATGACATGATACTATGTATAGAAAACCCTAAGGACTCCACCAGAATTTGTTAGGAATGATAAATGAATTCAGTAAAGTTTACAGGATACAAAATCAATATACAAAAATCAGTTGCATTTCTACACGTTAATGACAAACTATCAGAAAGAGAAATTAAGAAAATAATACCATTTACAATAGCTTCAAAAATAATAAAATACTTAGAAGTAAATTTAACGAAGGAGATGAAAGATCTGTACACTGAAATTATAAAACATTTGTAAAAGAAATTGAAGAAGACAAATAAATGGAATGCTATTCACATTCATACATTAGAAAATTAATAGTGTTAAAATGTCCATACTACCAAATGTAATCTACAGATTCAATACATTCCTTATCAAAATTGCAAAGGGATATTTCACAGATAGGAAAAATAATCCTAAAATTGGTATAAAATCACACACAAAAAAACCCAAATAGCCAAAGCAATCCTGAGAAAGAACAAAGCTGTAGACATCATAGGTCAATGAAACAGAATAGAGAGCCCAGAAATAAACCCATGCATATATGGTCAATTAATTTTTAACAAAGACACCAATAACATACAATTGGGGAAAGGATAGTTTCTTCAATAAATGACACTAGGAAAACTGGATATGCATATGCAAAAGAATGAAACTGCACCCTTATCTTATACCATAAACAAAAATCAATTCAAAATGGATTAAACCTAGACCTGAAATCATAAAAGTCCTAGAAGAAAATGTAAGAAGTAAACTCCTTGACATTGGTCTTGGCAATAACTGATTGGATTTGACACCAAAAGCAAAGGCAGCAAAAGCAAAAACAGACAAGTGGGACTACATAAAACTAAAAAGCTTCAGTACAGCAAAGAAAACCATTAACGAAATGAAAAGGCAATCTATAGAATGAGTGAAAATGTTTGCAAACCAAATATCCAATACGGGATTAATATACAAAAAATATAAGGAACTCATACAACTCAAAAGCAAAAAGCAAATAACCCAGTTAAAAAATGGACAAAGGACCTGAATAGACGTTTTTCCAAAGAAGACATTAAAGTCGCCAACCAAAAATGTGCTCAACATCAGTAATCACCAGGGAAATATGATTCAAAACCACAAGAAGATATCACCTTAACACCTGTTAGGATGTCTATTATCAAAGATACAACAGATAATAAATGTTGGCACGAATATGGAGAAAAGGGAACCCTTGTATATTGTTGCTGGGAATGTAAATTGATACAGCCACTATTGAAAACAGTATGGTGTTTCCTCAAGAAACTAAAAATAGAACTACCATATGACCCAGCAATGCCACTTCTGAGTATACCTCCAAAGGAAAGAAAATTATTATCTCAAAGAGATATCTGTATTCCCATGTTTACTGCATATTTATTCACAATAACCAGGTATGGAAACAACCTAAGTGTCTATCAGTGGATGAATGGATAAAGAAAATGTGGTGTGTCTGTACAATGGAATTCAACCTTAAAAACAGAAGGAAAGCTTGCCATTTGCAATGACGTGAATGAACCTGGAGGGCATTATGCTAAATGAATAAAGCCAGAGAGAGGAAGACAAATACTGTATGCTACCACTTATATGTGAAATCTTAAAAAAAAATTTTTTTGAACTTGGAAACAGAGAGTAGAATGGTGGTTGCCAGAGCTAGGGGGTGAGAGAAATGGGGAGAGGTTGTTAAAAGGGTACAAACTTTCTGTTATAAGATGAATAAGGTCTGAGTATCTAATGTATAACATGGTGAATATAGTTGCTAACACTGTATTGTGTAATTGAGATTTGCTAAGAGAGTAGCAAAAAATCTCCTTCACCAGCTAGTCATAGAAATTTCATTTCCCATAATTTGTGAAATGCATTGTATACCACTATAAACATGAAGCTGAGAGGCAGGCAGGTGTCCTGGAGCGACAGGGTTTGGCAAGTGACCAGACCACATTGATAATTAGCCTGTAATCAAAGACTTCATTGTCTATAATCAGGTCCTCTTGCTTTCTCTGTGTGAAATGCGCAGATTTATACAATCATAAAAAAAAAAATTCAGGGCTTCCCTGGTGGCGCAGTGGTTGAGAGTCCGCCTGCCGATGCAGGGGACGCGGGTTCTTGCCCCAGTCCGGGAAGATCCCACATGCCGAAAAGGAGCCCGCGTTTCCGCAGAGCTGGAACTCCCGGCTCGGGTCTCTTCCCTCCAACGTCACGGAACTGC
>RJWK010005097.1:0-56737 GCA_004363435.1 Platanista minor
GAACAGGATAGAAAGCCCAGAGATAAACCCACACACATATGGTCACCTTATCTTTGATAAAGGAGGCAGCAATGTACAGTGGAGAAAGGACAGCCTCTTCAATAAGTGGTGCTGGGAAAACTGGACAGGTACATGTAAAAGTATGAGACTAGAACACTCCCTAACACCATACACAAAAATAAGCTCAAAATGGATTAAATACCTAAATGTAAGACCAGTAACTCTCAAACTCTTAGAGGAAAACATAGGCAGAACAGTCTATGACATAAATCACAGCAAGATTCTTTTTGACCCATCTCCTAGAGAAATGGAAATAAAAACAAAAATAAACAAATGGGACCTATTGAAACTTCAAAGCTTTTGCACACCAAAGGAAACCATAAACAAGACTAAAAGACAACCCTCAGAATGGGAGAAAATATTTACAAATGAAGCAACTGACAAAGGATTAATCTCCAAAATTTACAAGCAGCTCATGCAACTCAATAACAAAAACAAACAACCCAATCCAAAAATGGGCAGAAGACCTAAACAGACATTTCTCCAAAGAAGAGATACAGACTGCCAACAAACACATGAAAGAATGCTCAACATCATTAATCATTAGAGAAATGCAAATCAAAACTACAATGAGATATCATCTAACACCGCTCAGAATGGCCATCATCAAAAAAATGTAGAAACAATAAGTGCTGGAGAGGGTGTGGATAAAAGGGAACACTCTTGCACTGCTGGTGGGAATGTGAATTGGAACAGCCACTATGGAGAACAGTATGGAGGTTCCTTAAAAAACTACAAATAGAACTACCATATGACCCAGCAATCCCACTACTGGGCATATACCCTGAGAAAACCATAATTCAAAAAGAGTCATGTACCAAAATGTTCATTGAAGCTCTATTTACAATAGCTAGGAGATGGAAACAACCTAAGTGTCAATCATCTGATGCATGGATAAAGAAGATGTGGCACATATATACAATGGAATATTACTCAGCCATAAAAAGAAACGAAATGGAGTTATTTGTAGTGAGGTGGATGGACCTAGAGTCTGTCATACAGAGTGAAGTAAGTCAGAAAGAGAAAGACAAATACCATATGCTAACACATATATATGGAATCTAAGAAAAAAATAAATGTTGTGAAGAACCTAGGAGCAAGACGGGAATAAAGACACAGACCTACTAGAGAATGGACTTGAGGATATGGGGAGGGGTTGGGGTAAGCTGTGATAAAGTGAGAGAATGGCATGGAGACATATACACTACCAAACGTAAAATAGATACCTAGTGAGAAGCAGCCGCATAGCACAGGAAGATCAGCTCGATGCTTTGTGACCACCTGGATGGGTGGTATATGGAGGTTGGGAGGGAGGGAGTTGCAAGAGGGAGGAGATATGGGAACATGTGTATATGTATAATTGATTCACTTTGTTATAAAGCAGAAACTAACACCATTGTAAAGCAATTATACTCCAATAAAGATGTAAAAAATAATTACCTAAATAAATTATGTGCCATAAATTGGATCTCCATTTAAAAAAAAAAAAAAAGCTCTAATCTTGACCCCTTACCTCACACCATACAAGAAATAAATTTCAATTATATTGGAGATCAAAAGGTGAAAATAATAAAACTTCTAGAAGTAATCATAAGAGCATATTATCATTATCTTGGAGAGCACAAAGCTTTCTTAAAGGTAACAGAAAATAATAACTATAGCAGGAAAATTTGGATTTTATTAAAAGTAAGAACTCATGTTTATTAACTGCATCATTTGGAGAGTGAAAAGAAAGCTGCAGTGTAGAAGAAGGTATTTGAGAGATATATATTTTTACTACTGATGCATGTGATTTTTTCTCATTTATTAAATATTATATCTGACCTTCATTTCTAGAATAAACCCAATATGATCGTGATATGTTATCCTTTCTGTGGATCACCACATATAATTTGCTAATATTTTGCTCTGGTTTAGATTTTTGCATCCATGCACATGAGAAAACTTAGACTATATTTTCTCACTCCATTGATTTGAGCATCGCTTCTTTTGCATGTTCTCTCTCCCTCTCTCTCTCTCTCCATATATATATATAACAAAGGACTCCTGTCCAGAATTTGTAAAGAATTCCTACAAATCAAATTAAAGGAAAAAAACACTGAAAACTCAACAGAGAAATGGTGATAAAGTTGAAATTACACTTTAGAAAAGAGGATATACAAATGAACAAAACTCAATGGTTTTCAACTCATTAATCACCAGAAAAATGCAAATTAAAACTGTGATCTCCCAGTACACAGCTACCAAACTGATTCAAATAAATATACTGACAAATGTTGCTGCCAAGGATGTGGAACGTCTAGAACTGCCATGCATTGCTGATGGGAATGTAAATTGATATAAGCACTTTGGAAAACATTATAAATCTACAATAATTAAAGCATGGTCTTGGGAATATCTATTACATCTGATCATACATTACCTTGTGAACTAGTAATTCTACTCCAAAATATAAATATATACCCCTTAAAATCAAATATATATGTTTACCAAAAGACTTGTTCAAATATATTCATAATAGTGTTAATTCTAAAAGCCCCAAACTGAAATCACCCAAAAGTTCATCAACAGTAGAATGGCCAAAAAAATTATAGCATATTGATACAACCAAATACTACAATAGAGATGAAAATGAACAGATTACATGGCACCCACCAACATGTTTAAATATCCCAAACAAAATTTTGGGCACTAGAAATCAAATACAAGTCTCTACAGGGCATGATTTTATTTATATAAAGCTTAAAAACACATACAAATAACTATGGTGTTATTAGTTGATATGGTGGTTAACTTTGTGAAGAAGTCACTGGGAAGAGACAGAACAGGGACAATTTCTTGATCTGGATGCTGATTACACAGTATGTTCCCTTTGCTAAATGTACTAAACTCCACATGCATTCTCTGTTCACTTCTCTGTGTGTAGGTTATTTTTCAATATAAATTTTACTCACATGAATATTACATACAGAAGTATTAGTCTGGGCATTTGGGAGAAGCAGACAGAAATATTTACACTTAATTATAAAAAACTCCCTCTATAGTCTGTTATAGTGGTCAATATTGTAAATATAAATAATTATGTTGGCATAAAAGAAGGAAAAGAAAAAACCCAAATTATGGTATTTAGAGAAAGTTTCAAAACCGATGTTTTCTTTGAATTAACTAAGGTAGAAGGGAAGGCTTTTCAAAGAATAAGCATATTGAAAATATTATCAACGGACAGTTAGGTTTATGGAACAACCTAAATCTAGGTGCTATTCCCATATTATGAAAGGTGGGTGAAGCTAAGAATATGAAAGAGGAAAAGTTAAGGCCTGATTATGGAAGATAAAAAATGTCATGCCAAGAATTTTAGATGTTTTTCTCTAGTTATTTGAAAGCTACTTAAACGAGGTATCAAAATCTGAGGGGATTAGAAAGAACATTTTGATAGCAATATGAAATCTGGATTGGGCAGTCGAAAGATTGGAGCTAAGAGACCTCTCCATTACTAGTGGAGAGATTTGAGCAGAAAAAGGTGGTGATAGTAAGAACGGAGAAAAGAAACCTACATAAGAGGAATATGTTGGTAAATTAGTAATAACAGGACTAGTTATGAGAGAAGGAGCCCTAGAATATGACTAGTCAAAAAAAGCTTGAGTATGATGTATCACTCACTCAATGTGGTAGACAGAATAATATTCTTCTTAAGATGTCCATGTCCTGTGAATTCTTAAGATCCCCAGAACCTGTGAATATGTTAACTTACATGGCATATAAGACTTGGCAGATGCCGTTAAATTAAAGATCTTGAGATAGGGAGAGTTTATCCTGGATTATCTCGATTGGCCATGTAATCACAAGGGCCCTTATAAGACCCACAGCAGGATCAAAGTGAGTTAAATGAGATATGACAATGGACCAGCTGTTGAAGTAATTCACTTTGAAGATAGAGGAAGAGGCCATAAATCAAGAAATGCCAGCAGCCTCTAGAAACTGGAAATGGCAAGGAAATGGATCCTCCAGATTCTACTCTGAAACATCTAGATGGAATGCAGCACTGCCTACAATTTAATTTTAGTTTTTTGACCTCCAGACTTAAGGGAACAAATTTTTGTTGTTTTAAGCCACTATTATTATGATAATATGCTACAGCAGCAAAGTGAAACTAATAAAGATTTTGGTACCTAGAAGTGGGGTGTAGCTGTAACAAATATCTAAAATCTGGAAATGGCTTTAAAGTTAGGTAATGTAATGGCTACAGGCTAGAGGAATTTTGAGCATGATAAAAATCCTAGATTGCTTTTAACAAACTGTTGGTAGAGATATGGATGTTAAAGTTGCTGCTAGGCAGGACTCAAAAGGAAGTGAGTAGCATGATAGAGAAAATCTATATTGTCTTCGAAAACACTTAACTCATAAGCAGAATGTTGGTAGAAATAAGGACATTAAATCTGAGTTGAGGAATGCTGGTGAGGATTCAAAACAAAATGAGGAATATAATATTGAAAACTAGAGGAAAGTGGATCCTTGTTATATAATGGTATAAAGCTTAGCTGAGTTATGTTCTACAGTTTTGTGGAAAGCAGATGAACTGTTATGTGTACATATAATATAATCATATGGTTAAGTGATGAACTTAGATATTTAGCTGAGGAAATTTCCAAGCAATAGGTTGAAAGTATGACCTGATTTCTTCTTGCTGTTAATAGTAAAATGCAAGAAGAAAGAGGTAAGTTCAGGAAAGAACTGTTAAGCCAAAAGGGAAATTCCCAGACTATCCAGACTGCAAAAGATGATAAAATAAATAATAATAAAATTCACAGTTAGGAAAGCATGCTCTGGAGATATTGCAAAGTGTGTGGCTGGACAACCTTTTGCTAATGCTTTGAAAGTATAAGGATAGACTGTGTGTTCAGTCACACAGAGAACTCTTTAAAGAGATAATAAGCATGTGTCTCATGGATCCTCTCAGTTATCTCAGCAGAATATAGAAATAAAAATGCGATTATCCACAAGAGAATTGTGGATGATCTTCTTGTCCAATGGAGTCATACCCCATGCCATACATGGGAGATCCACAAGGTTCTTGAGGAAGTTATACAAGTGGAAATGCTTGAACTGAAGGGACAAAGAAAGGACAAAATAAACAAAGCCTACCTGACTCCCAAAATTCTACAGAAAGAAAACAGTATGATAAAACTTCACTATTGCAAACTTGTACTACCCTCAAGAAAAAATAAGGATGTCTCTGAGTGTGGAGCTTCAGGCCCAGAGGTTAGAACCAAGGGCCCAGAGGGCAAAGCTATGGCTCTGGAGGTAGGAACCAAGAATCACATAGGATTATTCCCAGGCCTTGAAACATAATGGAATGGGATAGACATAACCCTTTGGGAGCTAGAGACAGACTGTAGTGGAAAGAATAACAACTTTCCTAATATGTCCACATCCCAATCCCCAGAACTTGTGTTTATGTTACCTTATATGATAAAAGGGATTTGGCAGATATGATTAAATTAAGGATCTTAAAATATTGATTGAGCTTATCTGGGTGGGCTGATGTAAACACAAGAATCCTTATAAGAGAAAGGCAGGAGGGTCAAAGTAAGAAGAAGGAGATATGTTGATGGAACCAGTGGTTGGAATGATGCACTTTTAAGGTGGAAGAAGGGACCATGAGCCAAGGAAGACAATCAACCTTTAGAAGTTGGAAAAAGCAAACAGATTCTCTTCTGAATTCTTCAGAAAGAACGTAACCCAGCTAACACCTTATTTTCAACTTCTGACTTCCCAAATTATGAGAAAAAAAATTGTGCTATTTTAAAGCCACTAAATTTGTGGTAATTTTTACAGAAAAAATAGAAAATCAATATATTAATTAATTTTATAAATAAATATTAGTAGAGCAAGTAGTATATCTCAGACACTGGGTGGAGTGCTAGGGACATAGTAGCAAATGAGTAGACATAGTAGATTACACTTTGGTAGTTTTATGGTATGTTGTAATCTGGGCAAAAACAATGGAAGAGAAGCATGGTTTTTTGCACCATGTTGAATTTGATATGACTTTTGAAAATCTATATGAATATGTTTAGTAATAATACCTATGATTCTGGTCACTGTTCTAAACATCTTTTATATATCAACTCATTTAATTCTTATAATAATTATATTAATTATAAATAATAATGTGAGGATGCTATAGATGAGGAAACTTTTACAGATGAGGAAACTGTCGTATGTATATGCAAAGCAACTTTCCCAAGATCACAAACCTGGTGAGTGGCAGAACTGGTATTCAAATAAACCAAGCCAGTCTGGCTCAGAATCTTGAGTTTTTAACCATGTTTAGCAGATATAGAATTTGAATCTCTAGTTTTGTATAGTTAGATCAATAAATATAAATTTCATACTGGTAAGGAAAACAAGAAACAACAATGGCATATAAGCCAAGAAATGTAGTTTTCAAGAAAAAAGCTAATAATTAACATTGTCATATATTGATTAATATCAAGGAGAATGAGGATTAACCAGAAATGCCTTGATTTGGTATTAGTTTTATAAATATTTTCTTATTACCGTTTTCTGAACAGTTTATTCATCACTGTTTCTCAGTAATGTGTCAGCAGTTTTTTTGTTTCATCTGTTTTAGCGTATTTGGGCGGCTGTCACTAAACCATTCATGTCATGGTCACCGACTCACATACATGTATCTGGGTTTACGTTTCTATGATGTCCTCTAGGACAGATATTATTTCTTCTGCTTCCACTGAAATTTCTCAAGATATCTTGTCCAATGATCTGCAATGAAGGAGCTCTTGTCAGATACTTATCGACTATTACACAACTTTCTATCACCACTCACTGCCACTTTTGCAAAACTAAAAGCAGCATTTAGAGTGTGAGGGTTCTGGATACATTGATCCTCTTTGATATAGACATATATTTTCACTGGTATTTTCATTAAAACATTCATTTTAAAAACCTTTAGGTTCACGTAATATCTATTAGTAAATAAAATTTCAAGATTAAGATCATGGCTATTTATCTTCCTCTACCCTCTATATCAGCTATACACTTAACCAGTTTTTGTAGGATGGAGTGATGAGGCATAGAATTCGATTAACTACTATTGTCTTAATTTGAGTGATGAACAATTGTTTGAAATATGATTGCAAATTGGAAACAAACAACATAACTTTTATCAACATTATTTGTTGAATAACAATTGTATACTATCATTCACTTCATATATCAGCATATGTATTTCTTATAAGCTTTCTACTCAACTCAGTAATTTTCTCACTAATACTTTATGATCACCTGTGACTGTTCTTTCACTCCTACCATGGCACTCATCCATATAGCCTCAGAGAAGAGTGGACCTAACTACTTTCAAGGACTGGTTTTTTATACATTCTCATAGGACAGACCACACATCTACTTTCAGAGCACCTATTTTTGAACCTATAGAATATATTTTTCATATTATCACTCAGTTAATGTCTGTATTTCCCCACTAAAATAAAAGCTGCATGAACAATCACATCTGTTTTTGCTCAGAGCTCCGAAGGGCACAATTTGAGTGCACAAAGTATATGTATTAGGTATATGAAAGAAAAAAGGTTAAATTAATTTAATTTCAATGAAGGATAATAGCTGGAGTCCTAAATTTTATAATAATAATCAGGTTAATCTGATCATGGGAACATGGGTAGTTATGCTATTGGAAACTTGTACTATCAACTCCCCCAGAAAATAGCAGAAGCAAAACACAGATTTTTTTCTCATTGAATCAAGATCAGATAGTTACAAACTGAAATCCCCCTTCTTTCTCTGTTATACTATTTTCTTACAATCATTTCTCTAGGCAGTCTTAGAAGTTAGGAACCAAAGGTATTTAAAATCGAATAATCACCTTTTCATATGCTGTATTTGTGTTCATGTTTTGTGATCCACCCCTTAATGACTTATTTAAGTATTGTGCAATCCTGGCAGGATTTCTAAAGCTTTCCAAGGCATAATTTAAAGATAACATGAGATTTAGTATTCACTGAACTGAAGGAGACAGTTTGGAAAATAAAAGTTGAGACTCTTTTTTTCCCCACCTATAGCTCCTACTTCCATATCTAAAACCATTTAAGAAAACATCTAAAAATAGTTTCTATGACAGTAAGAGAATTGTGAATTTCATTTACATATTTACTCTTCACATACTGCTGTGTTGGTAATGGCAGATGCAGACTTTATTCAAATAGTTGTCATTGAACACATATGTGAGGTCAAAGACTATCCAGGTGGTTCTGAGCCCCTTAGCAGACACAAATACACACAAAATGAGGATTGGAGCTGGATTCCTAAAATACTGTTTGGCTATGTAACACTAAATTATACCTGAAAATTCAATCTATTCAACTCAGCAGGCTGAAGTTGCTCATCAGTGTGATAATAGTAACTAAATATGAACAGGAAAGGAATTAAGATAACAGGACTGCTGTGCATACTACTTTGTAGACAGGCTGAAATGAATTCTACTAATATATACTTAAGCTACTTTATGCACATTTTACATTGGAAATGAGTAGACATTTTGGAGTAACAATTTTGATAGTATCATTAGAAACCAAAGTATGCTAAATATGAACCATAAATAGAAATTTATTTTTAGCTAGTATGTTTTAAAAGCCCATAAAGATTCACACATCTAGTATTGGTCTTAGCCCATTTAAAATATTATATTTTAAACAATAAAGAAAACATTGTAACATCTAGCCCAATATTTTTAATATTTTGTGTGTGTGTGTGCGTATGTGTAGTTAACTTTTTGACCTAATTTTATCTATTTTTAATTGAAAATTTTCCCTGGGCCATTCTAAATTACCTGATTCATTTCCATGAAGAACATACTCCAAGTCCACATTAGACCTTAGGTTAATACAAATATATTATATGCATTGATTAGGCTCCTATTCTACCATTACATAAATATCTTTAGAATCCTTGTATGTGCATCTCTAGAATCCTTTATTTGGAGTACTAAGATGGGTGACTATCAGCATGCATTCTATATTGAAATTCTGTATATCAACCTTATTCTCCCATTTTCTTACACATTAAAATCAGGTATATTTTCCAAAATAATGGCAGTAACCCCAGCAATTCAAACTGAAGTAAAATCCTAGATAGTGTTCTCTGTTCTCTACTGTTTTCTGAAATTGCTTTTATTGTCTGACATTTATTTGTTCAATATATAAGATAGTGGTGTCATGGATTGGACATGGCTTTTTACAGTTCCAACTTGGATTCAAATTCTGGCTCTACTTCTTGCCAGCTTTATGAACTTGACACCTGAACTTCAGTTCCCTTATCTGTAAAATGAGATAACAACTCCTTCCTCACATAGCTGTTTTAAGACTAAATAAAGTAACAGAAGTATATTTTTTAAAATAAGAACAATAAGCCAGGCAATTCAAACTGAAGTAAAATCCTAAATAGTGTTTTGGCACAAAGTAAGCACTTAATAATCATTTATATGATTCCATTCAATTTTTATAATTAGTGAACAGTTTTTAATTGAAGTATCTCATGTACTTACTTTGCTTACATTATGAAACTAATATTATGAAATATATACATATTTATATATGTTTATATATAAGTTTATATACATAAACTTACATTATGAAACTACTCTAGGGGTAGTGATTGAAATTGTAATATTTAGTCCTAAACATAATAATGTATACTCATTAAAGCACAAAATGCAAGGCATCATACAGTAAAGTGATAAATCCCCTGGTTCAGCCTTTTTTGGCATCATGTTTTTATTCCTTGCTTAATACCAATAAGAATTTGAGGTAACTGACCCCCTACTTATACTCCACTATACATGTATACAATAAAGTATAGTTTTATATAGGCAAAAGACAGCAAGAAGGAAAAACAATAGACTAGAAAGACAAGACCAGATGCCTGAATTCAGAGACTAAAGAGAAGAGAGTTGGACAAGTTTGATGGAAGGAGCTGATTGATTGAGATAGAATCAGCCAGAAAAAAGAGAAAGGCAGTGTCCTAAGAAATCCACAGGTTGTGCAACAAGACTTTTAGCACTTTAGTTCTCCATGGAGCATTGCTACATTTTGCTTTCCTCTGCTTCAGGTGCCACTTGGTTGGCACCACCATTACCTGCATTTTCTCTGCTTTTTTTTTTTTTTGCCGTATGCAGGCCTCTCACTGTTGTGGCCTCTCCCATTGTGGAGCACAGGCTCCAGACGCGCAGGCTCCAGCAGCCATGGCTCATGGGCCCAGCCGCTCCACGGCATGTGGGATCTTCCCGGATCGGGGCACGAACCCATGTACCCTGCATCGGCAGGCATACTCTCAACCACAGCGCCACCAGGGAAGCCCCTTCTCTGCTTTTTTAAGCATCTTCTTCAGCTACATTCTGGCCTCCAGAGTATGACATCCTCTAAGCACCCCCAGACACTGTTTTGCTAGGTAGCTTTACAACTCACAACTCTGTTTTGTTTGTTTGTTTGTTTTGGTTTGGTTTTGTTTTTTTTTTTGTTTTTTTTTTTGCGGTACACGGGCCTCTCACTGTTGTGGCCTTTCCTGTTGCAGAGCACAGGCTCCGGACGCGCAGGCTCAGCAGCCATGGCCCACAGGCCCAGCCACTCCACGGCATGTGGGCTTTTCCCGGACAGGGGCACGAACCCGTGTCCCCTGCATCGGCAGGCGGACTCTCAACCACTGCGCCACCAGGGAAGCCCAACTCTCTGGTTTTTAAGATAGGTAGGTGGGTATGTGGATAGAGAGACAGAAAGAATAGGTAGATGGATGGATAGATTGATAGATAGATAGACAGATGATAGGTAGATAGATGATAGATGAGTATATTTCTTATTTTGTAAATTTTATTATAGTGAAATTCTATACATAATTTTCATAATTATGGAAACTATTATGACTTTAAGGATGTTTTACTTTCTCATCATTATGCCTTGTAAACTCATAAGTGTCTCTCCATCTCAGGACGCAGTGGAGTTGGTGTTTCTGAAACAGAGTTGTGAGCTACTGAACACATGTTTTTCATAAATAAAACACCTCCAGGGACCATGGTACAGCAATTCCCCTACATCATGTTCACATCCAATAAACTATATTATTGTGTTCCTATGTCTGCAAGGTAATTCTTTATAGTTTTGGTACCTTTTATGTGGCTATGATCTCAAAGAGACTGTGTTTCTTTAGGTCTAGGATTACTACATCTTTCATGTATAATTTGTTAACAACATTTATTAAAATATGTTGAAGTTAGGTAAACTATTTACACAGGCATAAATAACTCACTTCATACTCTAGGAAATTCAAGGTTGATTTAATTGTATATATTTTAGTCTTCTTTTAAAAAATTTTTTTTAGTAACCATTAGGTATTTGGACCTATCCAAAGGATATGATTAAAAAGATAGTATTCAATCTATTCAACTTGAGACAATGTAAATTTATCCAAATATAAATGGGCAAATAAGATGATTAAGAAGATAAAACTGGGCTTCCCTGGTGGCGCTGTGGTTGAGAGTCCACCTGCCAATGCAGGGGACATGGGTTCGTGTCCCGGTCTGGGAAGATCCCACATGCTGCGAAGTGGCTGGGCCTGTGAGCCATGGCCGCTGAGCCTGCGTGTCTGGAGCCTGTGCCCCACAATGGGAGAGGCCACAGCAGTGAGAGGCCCGCGTAATGCAAAAAAAAAAGAAAAAGAAAAAAAAAAAAAAAGAAGATAAATCTAAGTCTGAATAATCAAATTTAGGCTAAAGAACAGATGAACTGAGATAAAGTGGAATGGGAACCATACAAAAAAGAGTAGCAAGCAAAAGTGAGAATGCTCAAAAACAATTACCACTAAGGAGATTTGGTGAAAATAAAGTCACATTAGAGTGAGTTATAAAGGAGAAATATTTTAACTGTATTTAATATTTGGTATTACATATTTCAAAAATTTAATGATTTCAAAGACTTATTTGATATTAGAGCATAAGGAATTGGAGAAAGTCCAAAGAAATGAATGAAGACAGTAATAAAATCCATTTATAGTATACAAAAAATCTTAGAAAAGTCTTTTCCAGATACATAAAAAAATTTAATGAACCAAACCGAAGAACACAGAATTGACTTGTTTGTTTATTGCTTCACTTTCAACAGCAGTCAAGTATAAAGAAGCATCATTCAGGATTTCTTTTTCCTCATTTGAACCAATATTTTGAATGAAAACTTGAACCGAACATTAAGAAGTTTTGTTTCCTTTGATTTAAAAAGAACAATGGTGAATATATTAGTAATATGAGGTACTAGGTAAAATGATAAGATTTTTATATGATAACCACTCAATATTTTAATTAATAACTATTTTTAGATTATCCACTAACAGGAGAGCACTTGACTGTGGGCAAATAGACAAGGGTCCAGTTTCAGAGGCATTAGGCAAGAGAGCAAATCACTTAATATAGACATGTACAGAAGATGTAGATATACTTGCTTAAATTGTTGAAAAGATGGATCAGTGATTGTGCTGGGACTGAAAATTATTTGGATGTTATCTCTGAAAGATCCTGAGGAAAGAACTTCTGTCAAGAATTTATAGGGACTTCACTAGCAAAGAGATGTTTCAATAAAGAGAGCAGAGTTCATGGAATCTAAAATAGTACATAAATGAACTTATCCATGAAACAGAAACACACTCACAGACATAGAGAACAGACTTCTGGTTGCCAAGGGGGTGGTGGGGGAGGGATGGATTGGGAGTTTGGGATTAGCAGATGCAAAGTATTATGTATAAAATGGATAAACAGCAAGGTCTTACTGTATAACATTGGGAACTATCTTCAGTATCCTGTAATAAACCATAATAGAAAATAATATGGAAAAGAATACATATATATATGTATGTGTTCATATGTATAGTTGAATCATTTTGCTGTACACCAGAAATTAACCCATCATTGTAAACCAACTATACTCCAATAAAGTAAATTTTAAAAGAAAGAAAGCAGAGTTCATATCTGAGAGGAGAAGGGGCAGTGTTTCCACGGGGACAGCTGGCATGGTAGTGAGGGAAGGATAAAGAAGGTCCACATCTGTACCTCGTGCTGTTGAGTGATAAGAATGACATAAGAGAAAGGTTAAATTTCTGTCCAAACTGGAGAAAAATTGACCGAAGGAGTGTAGAGATATCACTTATATCACTTAAGGCTATAATTTCAGAGCTAGTGTGTTCAGAGGAAAAAGCTGTGGGCTAACTCCTAGGGAATCTGGACTCAGGCTCCTGCTGGAAATATGGAGGTCAAGGTCCTTGAGGTCATGCCCCGCAGTTCCCTTCAGTTTTCCATCCAAAAAACTTGTAAGAGCTGGCTGGTGTGGAGGAGACATCTGTAAATGAGGAATTTCGGCAGCATAATTTTGTTACACTGAAAGAATAATTTTATTACACTGAAAAGTTTTAACATTTTATTATTCTAGTAATTTTCTGAAATATAGATATCATGCAGTTCAAGTTAAATACTTCTATATGGTCTACATACTATGTCTTGATGAAATTCTTAGAAGTTTTATCCAAATCAACACATATTGTAATTTTTAAACCAGATAAGGATGTTAGAACTCCGGATGGGCTAATAATTTGATACTCTTGGTATTCTCTAAATGTTCTTTTGGTGTTTTATTTGGAGGAAAGGGTGAAGGTTGGGTGTGGGGAGGAGAGGCAGGGGAGGTGACATGTCTGGGAAAGGGAAGTCACCACTGCCTTGAGGTGAGCAGACCTCTCTTGTCCCAAGCAGTCCGCTGTGCTTCTGAAATTGACTGTCCCTGCCAGCAGCCAAAACTCTGCAGTTAATTGCATCCATCCCGCTTAGAAGTTAGTTTAACATCCCTCGTTGTTATGGAAACATGTCCCTTGTGGGTCCTCATCCCCTGCTGCCTAAATAGCTGCCGAAAGTATCTCTTCGACCTTACATGGCATGTTATGGTGCACAGCCTCTGGAGAAAGGCCATCCAGTTCAAAGCAGGGCATGACCTCTTGCTCTCTGTGAGACTTTAGTCCGAACACTTTGCTCTCAGTCTCATTTTACTGAAACATAAAATGAGGATGATGATGATGATAGTAACAATAATAACAATATGATAATAATAATAATAATAATAATAATAATAAATCCATCATAGAACTGTTCTCAGTGTCCAATGAGTAATGCATATAAAACTCTTAGAAGAGAATCTGACACCTAATGTGAACTCCTTAAATGAATGTTAGCTCTTATTAAACCACACAGTGTTCACTCCCTGTGACGAGTTTGGGCAAATGTCATTTTGTTGATTTTAGTACATTACTAGTGACATTATAGTGACCCTTTTATTTACGTCTTCTCCAGCAGCTGCCAAGTGCATTGCCCCCTAATTTGGTCCTAAAATCATTTTGGTCTAGTTCCCAATTAAATGTTGTCAACACAGCTATGTGAGTCACGCAGTGTCCCTGAATGTTACCTGCACTTGTCCTCATTTGGCTAAAGTTTACTCATTTCTAAATTGGAGGTAAAGATAGCTAAGTAACAGGATTGTTGTGAAGATTATGAAGATTAATGACACAGTATATAAGTAGCTCAGTGCTGGACACATAGCACAGAGTAGTTCTCTGTCTCTCTCTCATTCACACACACGTGCGTGCACGCACGCACACACACACACACACACACACACTCACACACACACACACACACACAGAAGCTTGCTTCTTCCTCTTTTCCTTTCTCTCTTTCCCTCTTCCTTCCATTAAAAGAAATCATATTGTGCGGGAGTAGATATGGAGATATTTTATAAAGCAAGCGATGCTTCTTTTGACCTCTGACATTACAGGCATAAATCTGACTTTGAAGACAAAACACCTCTATTCAGTCTGTATTTTTTAAGACAGTTGGAAAAAAAAGAATGATATGCTGGCACTTGTCTTCTTTTCACTGACATTTTGTCCCTTATTATGTCTACATTCTTCCTCCTCATTCTTTTCGCTGAAAGTGCCCCAGGTTCTGCTTTTACTGAAGCCCTCAGCCACTGCCCCTGCCTCTCTCTCATCTTCCTACCTGTACTGCAACATGGTACTCATGAATTTGGCCTTAATTCATTAGGTATATTTGAGGTCCCCAATTTTGATGGTTTAAAACAGGATTTAAGCCACTGACCCGAGATGTAAGATTCAAGAGTGGATGCTCTCTATACCCTGAGGTGAGAAAAGTAATGTAGGAAAGAATTGATGAGATAAAAACCCGTATATAGAGCCTAAGAAAGTCAGCTTTGATACAAGGTGTGACAAACATTGATGACTATGAGTCAGGATATTTGTTTTAACATGCATCTGTGTATGTGTGATGATGAGTGCGACTGGGTGAGAAGTTGTTGCATATGTGTATGAAATTAAATTGTTACATGGTCTTTGAAAAGAATGTTCAGATTGATGTTAATTATAGATAATGAAGAACTAACAATGTAAAAGAGAAAAACTACAAATTTGTACTATGTAATATTGTTAAAATTAATAGCATTTATGTCATTATGTAATTAGGCTATTTCTACCTAATAATCATTAATGACATGGTTATTCATATCAAAATTATATATAACACATATGTCAGACAAACTTTGTTTTAATTTGCTTGATTGTAATAGGTTTTAAGTTTGTTGGTCTTACGGAATGAGTAATTTTTATAAAAGAGAACTTGCTTGTTAGTTGTGACTTTGTTCCAGTAAATTTAAAAATATATCTTCACATCTCTGAATATAAGCAATTTCATCTAAATCAGTGAACTCATTCAGACTCATCTTGGGACCAAAAGATAGGTGTGAAATGTCAAGTATTTGCATTAAGTAAGAAAGTAATTTTAGTCAATAAGCATGAATTTTGTTAATGTACTAATTCATTGAAAAATAATCTGTGATCATATTGTTTTTATCATTTAAATTTTTTCATAAAAAGTCATTTATTCAGCAAATATTTGCTGAGACCCTACTTTGTGCCAGGCACTGATCTACTCTCTGGACATACATCTCTGAGGAAAAGGAAGCCCTGTCCTCTGGAGGCTTATGTTCTAATAGGCAGAGACAGACAGGAGGAAAACAAACAAGTGAATACAGATTATGTTAGGTGATCACAATGTGCTATGGAGAAACATTAAGCAAGTAAGGTTGTGGAACATAAGGTGCATTATATGTCATTCAGAAAAGGCCTAATTTCTTTTTGAAATATTTTCATCTCACTATTGTAGAAAACACAAGGAAAATCCTCCTAGTGTTTCATATTGTATGTAGATATATACAGATACTGACTTTGCCTTATAGTAAGAAATACCCATAGTGGTCTTTGACAGAGCATCTTATTAAACAGTGCAGTTTGTTAGTCCAAAGTCAAGGAAACTAGAGAGGAATACTGCCAAAAACTTGTTCAAATGCTGTCCTTGGTATCTGTGATCATGAACTGTAGTAATTACTTAAGTGTAAAAGTATTCATGACACTGAAATAATCATTCTATTAAGAAGAGCTGTGGAAATGATATCTCTTCCTATTAGTAAGTAGCCTGAGTTTGCTAACACTAAAAAAGAATTTTGACAGTTGAAGACGTTTTCTGGTTTTGGCTGGAAGATGAAGGTTTATGCATAATCAAGTCATAGCACATAGAAATTCTTCACTAGTGTATAAATCCTTCCATATTTTAAATATAAACTGCATTTCAGACACCCTAATGAGCACACAAAGGAGATTTGAAAGCACATACTCTTGTGGAGGGTTTGAGAGAGGTAGTATTCCTGAGTTTCTGCTGAGTGCCAGGCATTGCTTTCAGAGCAGAGAGTACAAGGCGTACAAAGACAGAGCTTCTTCTGTGTCCAGTTGAGATGACAATGTTCAGATAAGGATATGCCCAAAATACTGTGAAAATAGAGGTCTGAGGACTAAAACGAGGAGAGGTGGCAGGGTGAAGGCAGGAGAAAGCTTTATGAAAGGCTTCCTCCTGGAGGGGGCAGAATGTGTAGCACAGAGTATGTACTCACTAAACCTGAGACACTGTTGTGCATTCCTCTGTACTAGGCCTGGGGATATAATGTGAAAACATGCAATTCCTGCTTTTCCTGAGACTCAGTCTGTTTAGAGAATTAGACAAACCTAAAAGTGATAATTGCTTTAATAATTGAAGCTACGAAGTGCATTGGGAGCTCAAAGAAAGAAAGAATTTCGTAGTTTCAAAATAAAATACAAATCTAAACATTTTAGAGAGGCTAAAAGACATGGAATCCAAAGGATAGTTTTTAATTTATGTAAATAAATAACAGGGGTTCTTATATTTCATATTTAGATTTTCAGTTTTACTATTCTTGCTAAATATATGAATTTATTCTTAATTCAACACTATTTTGAGCACAGCACTTTAATAGTGGAGATTTTATTAGAGGACTTAACTGATATCAGTTGGGGGGAGGTGAAGGAAATACAATTTGCTCTAGAAGATTTGCATTAGATAGAGTAGTTACAGGCTGTAACATCTCCCCTATAATTTTATGAGAATGGTATTACCCTGGCTTTCACTGTGTGATTGCTGGTTACCTTCTGTCAGTGAGCAACAGTCTTACTGCAAAGCAGGAGCACAACCCTCTCTTTGTCTCCGTGGTCAAAGCAATTACTTCTTAGAAAGTCGGATTTTTTCAGAATGACCATGTACAGGAGCAAACGCAGACATCAGAGATGTAAGTAAATTCTGACCCAACTTTTTCATATGACTGTGGTGGGAGAAACATACTTGATTTCTTAAAAGACTAATCATGACTTCAGATATATCCTGGAAGTAGAAAAGATATTGTAGCTTTTTTCACCCTAACCTTTATCCCTGTTACATGCTTGAAAGATGTTGGGGGGAAAGGGGCTAATTCACTTGTTACTATGGAAACCTTTGGAAAGGTTTACAAAATCAACAGAGAAACAGATGAAATGCAATTTCAGTATAGCTCAGCATCCTTCATACAGGCATGAAAACTGGATAGTTCTCTCTCTCTCCCTCTCCTTTTAAAAAAAAAAAAACAAAACTTCTATTTATTCATCCAATTTCAATCATAACTTTCAGTGGAAATAAAACAGTTCTGAATGGAGGGGAGAGAGTTAATTGTGAATGACAAGCTGAATATTTAACAAGATATTCATTGTCAAACTTCTTGGACCAGAGCATATTTGTAACATAATTCACTACAGGCATCATTTCAAAGGGTTAAAAAGAGTCATCTGTAATCTAACCTAAAGGGACTGATTCTGACTGAAAAGGAGCAGCACAATCACCCTGGCCTAAAGTCCAGAACAAAGATGATTATGGAACTGAAAGCCATTAGGATTTAGCTAAAAATCAAAGAGTCTTATAAAGAAACTGTGTTTTATGGTAAAGCAATATGCCTGTCATGGAAAGCTTTCCAATCACATCTCTCTCCAGTAAGCCTAACTCTTTATCACTTTATCTTTTCCATTGACTAAAGTAATTATTACCATATTTAGCCCAGTGTGCCCTGTCACTGACTCTATTTGCCATCTTAGACAGGTAACTACAACTTGTTCTATAGTCAAAGTCTGCACTTTTTCATTATTCCTATGATGTCTTTAGATGTTATCAAATATTTTAAAACATAGCAAGACTATCAGCAGCAATTACTCCATCAAAAGTCCAAAATATGATAGACATGTGATTTTTTTTTTGAGAATGATCTCATTTTGGTCCATTTTTCACTGAAGACCTGAACACTAATATTTCTCTTGTTCAAAGAAGTTTTATGCATCACAGAAAGCTCTGAGGGACAGGACTGCCAGTTTGATTTTCTATGCCTGGTTGCCTTTTGAAGCCATTTCTTTCTTGTGATTGAGAAACAACATATAATAATTGCTACTTTATTCTTATAAAAATGATTGGTGCAAAATCTACAAATATATTGCTGATTAATTCCCTTGTGATTTCCTCCCACAAGAATGAATCTAAATTATGCATGTACTTGAAAACCATCTTGCACTTTTACTCCTGTATCTTTTGTACACCCCCTCATTTTTTTCCATGGGAGTAATCATTGCCTTAATACACATGACAAATAAAAGATTCTCAGAAAAATTTTACTGAGTTTCTTCCCCTAAAATGTGCTTGCTGAAGTCTGTGATTAAGCAGCAGGAAGAAATTGTGAATTACATGAGACAAGTTAGAAGATGTATAATTATACAGGATGAACACAGTAGGGTGTACTGAATGATTTAGTTTAAAAAAAACTAATGTGTTACTTATGTCTAATTGTATCAGTTAGCTGTATTACATTGCATTAACTGTTTCTATATTCTAATCATATAAAATATTGGACAGCAAGAATATAATAAAGTTAAGGTATATGGAAAGCTTAGCAATAAAAGCAAATAGAATCCTTAAATGAATTTCTTTCTTATACTAACAATATTTGCAAAAGCAGAATGTAATACAATTGTTTGCTATTTAATGGGTATATAAAAATATCTGAATTATCCCATCACCAAAATACAGTGCATTTCCATTTTCAGTCATATCTTTTATGTGTTTTTGATCATGTAAAAAGCATAAACTAAAGTAGAGGTAATTGTAATCCAATTAAAGCAATAACTGCACATTTAACAAATTTTAATGTGGGAAAGAAGGAAAATGTTCTTATGATTTTTTTTAAACTGGAAAAGTACATAAATAAACTTTCTAATGTTCTTATTCCCTAACAATTTAATATAATATCCTTTAGTAAAAATAATGCAACTTTCTTTTAGAGGCTCCGAAAGGAGGAATAGGAAAGGTGCATATGATTATGGCAGGGGTTTGAAAAGAAGCAGGAGAGCAAAGATACCTGTAAAAGACATTTTAAAGTGTAAATGTCACTAAGTCTTTGGAAATTCCTGGGAGACTTTGAAATCCGTTCCTCACTCATGTCTAGATTAGTTATGTATAATTCCCTGTAGAGGAGGAGTAGAGAAAGGGAAGAGTCCCCTTTTCCTTGCTTTTGATGGAGCAATTGTTATCGAAAAGGAAACCGCTTCAATGTTCATTCAGATAGCAGATCTTACCTATGCATAACTGCATAAGAACTTTCAGTTAGATACAGAATTGGTCGAGTGGTAATAAAAAATGTTTCCATGTGTCAGATGTTGATTTCACCAGAGCCAGGCAGGTAGAAACCACTTTAAGGAACTCTAATATATGTAAGCCTACTTTTACAAATTAGGTTGGGGTGGAAATCATCACCAGTATAAATTTTTCTGTTAGCATTTAAATACTGAATTTTTATACATGTTGAATCTATTTATTGAAGTGTGCAGCTTATGTTTAATTTTCAAAAATCCTTATTATGTATAAAACAAGGTACACCTGTAATCTCTTTTGCTGAAATTCCAGATGACCTTGAGAAAACAATTTTTTGTTTTTAAAAGAGGCATGGCGATACAGTCTTAAAGGTGAATATGTTTTTGAAATACAGACTTAAGAGAAAAACTAGAGTAGGATCCATGTGATATTAAATAGAGAATTTGAAAAATACTACAATCTTTGTACCACAGCAGAGAAAACTGTGTATATCTAATTTTAGGTGTATAATGTTTTATCTTATTACTAACTAGGAACAGATATTCATTTTTGATTGCTAATGATATGTTTGGGTGATTTTGTCCATCTTATTATGGAAATAAGTGATGAGATCACTTCAGAAATCTGAATACTAGTCACAGTTCTCTGCTTGTATTCTCAGCCAAGGTGTGTTATCTCTGTGGGTTGCAATTTCTTCTTCTATAACTTCAGCAGACGGTGCAGAGAAGAAGTTTTCTAAGGTGTCTTCCATCTCTAACCCTCAGTGCTTTCACAACATAGGCCTCATCAAGTAAGACTCCTCCTACTTGAAGACGTGTGACAAGTTCTCATTGCCTAGACTGTGGCTCTGGGTTCATGTGCTTCAGATCCATGTGACCATGGATTTACTGTAAGAGGTCCTAGAATCCATATGAATATTAATCACTGCCTGTACAATGCTGAAAAAATATGTATATCCTCCCCATATGTATATCATGTACACATACCTATATACCCATATGATATTTTTTGGTTCTAATGAAAACTAATATATTTAAAAGGTTATAGTAAATTTTAATAGCTTTTAATGCCATATGTTTTATATTTTATTTTTAACAACTATATCACACAGGGATCTCACTGTGTTTCAATGTTTAAAAAAGGTATTCTCATATTCTCAAATATTGGGAATTGCTGAACTAGAAAAAGAAATACAACCACGACCTTATAACACAGACATTTATATCATTGTCACTCACTGCATACATACTTCCTTCCTGATACTATGTTCTGGCCTTTATTGGGCTACTTCATTATCCCCAACATTCATACTCTCTCATCTCCGTGTCTTTGCCCATACATCTTCCTGTTGATGGGTGGCCTTCACTTGCATCTTCATGTATAGAAATCATCTCTGGTAGAGGTGTCACTCAAATGTCATCTCCCTCTTAAAGGTTCCCCCAGTCTCTAAGTCAAACTTACCTTTTTGTTCTTTTTTCAGATGGTAAATTGTAATTTTATTTAAACTTTCTATATTCTGTCATATACATTGAAAATTATTTGTTTATTCCCCAAATCTGAGATTTTTTTTTTATGTGAGGTACCTTTTATTCTTTCTTGAAGCATTCTCAGAGCATAAAGAAATGCTTCACCCATAACAATCCATCACTGTCTAATAATGTTTAATCATTAAACATATATTTATTGATCACCTGTTATATTACCTTCAGACACTGCTCTAGTGCTATGGCTGTAGCAATGAACAAAACAAAATTCTATTGGAGAAGGGAAGATGACACATAAATAAATATATATTACTCCATGTGATGCTAAGTACTATGGAAAAAAAATAGAGTAAAAAAGGGAAAGGTACTTTTGGAAGGTGAGGTAGAAAATCGTTATTTTCTATAGGGTAGTCAGTCAGGAAAAGCCAAGGTGATTAAGGTGACCGTTGATCAGACACCCAAAGGAAATGAAGAAGCAAATTCTGCTTCCTGGATAGTTCAGGCAGAAACAACATGTGCAGAGTCCCTGGGGTACTTGGGATATTGGAGGACCACAAAGGAGGCAATGTTGAATTAATGAAAAGATGTGAGATTGGTATTAACAGATACACACTACTATATATAAAAGAGATAAACAGCAAGGGCCTACTGTATAACACAGGGAACTATATTCGATATCTTGTAATAACCTATAATGGAAAATAATCTGAAAAAGAAGAGATGTGTATAAATGTATAACTGAATAACTTTGCTGTATACCTGAAACTAACACACTATTGTAAATCAAATATACTTCAATTAAAAAAAAAAAAGAATTGGAAAGAAAAATCATCAGGAGCATTGGATGGGTAGAGTAAAACATATTGGGTTGGCCAAAAAGTTCGTTCAGGTTTTCTCATAAGATGTTACGGAAAAAACCTGAACGAACTTTTTGGCCAACCCAATAGAATTAAGCATAATGGTATATTTTATGTATAACTAAATTTAGATATAAAATGTATTTATTAAATTTTAAGAAACACTATCCACACTTTTAAGTGACTCATGCAATATTTTTTTAAAATGACAAATGTAAGGATGCATAAAATTCATTACACTTTATAATAGGCAAGGCATTCAATCATTAACTGCAAGACAATCAAACAGCGGTCACCCAGAGGTCAGAAAGATATTATTCGAACAAGAATATTTTCTGATTTATCATCTCATAAATATCCTTGTATTATTGATATGTTAACACTCTCTCTCTCTTTAAAAATCTTGCAATGAGAAAAAAATAAATTTATAGTTTTATAGAATTGTTATAAGACTTCTTAAGGCATGGACAGAAAGACACAGACTGCTGTCCTCCCTGGAGGACACTTTTAAATTCAATCCTTAATTTCTCTGTTATTGATGCTTATTGGGAATTCTGCTCTGACATCTGCAATTTCTCCATTTTTTCTCTCAAATTCTTTATATGAATTCTATAAAAGGTATGGATTTATAATTTGTTACTTTATATATTCTTCCATGGAATCATGTCTTCATGGACAGAATCAGGATGGTTTGATTGAGCATGCTTAATGGGACCATAGTTGTCAGTTTGGGAGCAGAGATGTACAGGCTGACTGATAACACCCTTGATACAAATTGACCTTATACGGAAATACATATGGTCAGCCCGGCATCCTTAATCATTTACTTTGCTTTTACAGGCTCCAGCCAGCAACTGGTTCTGCCTGTGGGAATACTTATTCATTTCTCTCTCTCTCTCTCTCTCTCTCTCTCTCTCTCTCCTCCATGGGTTTTTCTATTTTTTTTTAACATCTCTATTGGAGTATAATTGCTTTACAATGGTGTGTTAGTTTCTGCTTTATAACAAAGTGAATCAGTTATACATACACATATGTTCCCATATCTCTTCCCTCTTACGTCTCCCTCCCTCCCACCCTCCCTATCCCACTCCTCTACGTGGTCACAAACCACCGAGCTGATCTCCCTGTGCTATGCGGCTACTTCCCACTAGCTATCTATTTTATGTTTAGTAGTGTATATATGTCCATACCACTATCTCACTTTGGCACAGCTTACCCTTAGACCTCCCCACATCCTCAAGTCCATTCTCTAGTAGATCTCTGTCTTTATTCCCCTCTTGCCCCTAGGTTCTTCACGACATTTCTTTTTTTCTTAGATTCCATATATATGTGTTAGCATACTATTTGTCTTTCTCTTTCTGACTTACTTCACTCTGTATGACAGACTCTAGATCCATCCACCTCACTACAAATATCTCAATTTTGTCTCTTTTTATGGCTGAGTAATATTCCATTGTATACATGTGCCACATCTTCTTTATCCATTCATCTGATAATGGACAATTAGTTTGTTTCCATGTCCTGGCTATTGTAAATAGAGCTGCAATGAACATTTTGGTACATGACACTTTTTGAATTATGGTGTTCTCAGGGTATATGCCCAGTAAGGGGGTTGCTGGGTCATATGGTAATTCTATTTTTAGTATTTTAAGGAACCTCCATACTGTTCTTCATAGTGGCTGTATCAATTTAAATTCCTACCAACAGTGCAAGAGTGCTCCCTTTTCTCTACACCCTCTCCATCATTTATTATTTGTAGTTTTTTTCATGATGGCAATTCTGACTGGTGTGAGATGATATCTCATTGTAGTTTTGATTTGCATTTCTCTAATGATTAATGATGTTGAGCATTCTTTCATGTGTTTCTTGACAATCTGTATATCTTCTTTTGAGAAATGTCTATTTAGGTCTTCTGCTTATTTTTGGATTGGGTCGTTAGTTTTGTTGTTATTGAACTGCATGAGCTGCTTGCAAATCTTGGAGATTAATCCTTTGTCAGTGGCTTCATTTGCAAATATTTTCTCCCATTCTGAGGGTTGTCTGTAGGACTTGTTTATGGCTTCCTTTGCTTTGCAAAAGCTTTTAAGTTTCATTAGGTCCCATTTGTTTATTTTTGTTTTTATTTCCATTTTTCTAGGAGGTGGGTCAAAAAAGAACTTGCTGTGATTTATGGCATAGAGTGTTCTGCCTATGTTTTCCTCTAAGAGTTTGTTAGTGTCTGGCCTTACATTTAGGTACTTAATCAACTTTGAGTTTATTTTTGTTTATGGTGTTAGGGAGTGTTCTAATTTCATACGTTTACATGTACCTGTCCAGTCTTCCCAGCACCACTTATTGAAGAGGCTGTCTTTTCTTCACTGTATATTCTTGCCTCCTTTATCAAAGATAAGGTGACCATATGTGCATGGGTTTATCTCTGGGCTTTCTATCCTGTTCCATTGATCTATATTTCTGTTTTTGTGCCAGTACCATACTGTCTTGATTACTGTAGCTTTGTAGTATCGTCTGAAGTCAGCGTGCCTGATTCCTCCAGCTCCATTTTTCTTTATCAAGATTGATTTGGCTATTCTGGGTCTTATGTGTTTCCATACAAATTTTGAATTTCTTTGTTCTAGTTCTGTGAAAAATGCCAGTGGTAGCTGGATAGGGATTGCATTGAATCTGTATATTGCTTTGGGTAGTAGAGTTATTTTCACAATGTTGATTCTTGCAATCCAAAAACATGGTATATCTCTCCATCTATTAGTATCATCTTTAATTTCTTTCATCAGTGTCTTATAAATTTCTGCATACAGGTCTTTTGTCTCCTTAGGTAGGTTTATTCCTAGATATTTTATTCTTTTTGTTGCAATGGTAAAAGGGAGTCTTTTCTTAATTTCACTTTCAGATTTTTCATCATTAGTGTATAGGAATTCCAGAGATTTCTGTGCATTAATTTTGTATCCTGCTACTTTACCAAATTCATTGATTAGCTCTAGCAGTTTTCTGGTAGCATCTTTAGGCTTCTCTATGTAGAGTATCTTGTCAACCGCAAACAGTGACAGCTTTACTTCTTCTTTTCTGATTTGGATTCCTTTTATTTCTTTTTTTCTCTGATTGCTGTGGCCAAAACTTCCAAAATTATGTTGAATAATAGTGGTGAGAGTGTGCAACCTTGTCTTGTCCCTGACTTATTTGAAATGGTTTCAGTTTTTCACCATTGAGGACGATGTTGGCTGTAGGTTTGTCATATATGGCCTTTATTATGTTGAGGAAAGTTCCCTCTATGCCTACTTTCTGCAGGGTTTTTATCATCAATGGGTTTTGAATATCGTCGAAAGCTTTCTCTGCATCTATTGAGATGATCATATGGTTTTTCTCCTTCAATTTGTTAATAGGGTGTATCACATTGATTGATTTGTGTATATTGAAGAATCCTTGCATTCCTGGACTAAGCCCCAACTGATCATGGTGTATGATCCTTTTAATATGCTGCTGGATTCTGTTTGCTAGTATTTTGTTGAGGATTTTTGCATCTATGTTCATCAGTGATATTGACCTGTAATTTTCTTTCTTTGTGACGTCTTTGTCTGGTTTTGTTATCAGCATGATGGTGGCCTTGTAGAATGAGTTTGGGAGTGTTCCTCTCTCTGCTATATTTTGGAAGGGTTTGAGAAGGATAGGTGTTAGCTCTTCTCTAAAAGTTTGATAGAATTCGCCTGTGAAGCCATCTGGTCCTGTGCTTTTGTTTGTTGGAAGATTTTTAATCACAGTTTCAATTTCAGTACTTGTGATTGGTCTCTTCATATTTTCTATTTCTTCCTGCTTCAGTCTCGGCAGGTTGTGCGTTTCTAAGAATTTGTCCATTTCTTCCTGGTTGTCCATTTTATTGTCATAGGTTTGCTTGTAGTAATCTCTCATGATCCTTTGTATTTCTGCAGTGTCAGTTGTTACCTCTCTTTTTTCATTTATAATTCTATTGATTTGAGTCTTCTCCCTATTTTTCTTGATGAGTCTGGCTAATGGTTTATCGATTTTGTTTATCTTCTCAAAGAACCAGCTTTTACTTTTATTGATCTTTGCTATCATTTCCCTCATTTCTTTTTCATTTATTTCTGATCTGATCTTTATGATTTCTTTCCTTCTGCTAACTTTGGGTATTTTTTGTTCTTCTTTCTTTAACTGCTTTAGGTGCAAGGTTAGGTTGTTTATTTGAGATGTTTCTAGTTTCTTAAGGTAGGCTTGTATTGCTATAAACTTCCCTCTTAGAACTGCTTTTGCTGCATTCCATAGGCTTTGGGTCGTTGTGTCTCCATTGTCATTTGTTTGTAGGTATTTTTTTATTTCCTCTTTGATTTCTTCAGTGATCAGTTGGTTATTAAGTAGTGTATTGTTTAGCCTCCATGTGTTTGTATTTTTTACATATCTGTTCCTGTAATTGATATCTAATCTCATAGCGCTGTGGTTGGAAAAGATACTCGATATGATTTCAATTTTCTTAAATTTACCAAGGCTTGAGTTGTGACCGAAGATATGATCTATCCTGGAGAATGTTCCATGAGCACTTGAGAAAAATGTGTATTCCGTTGTTTTTGAATGGAATGTCCTATAAATATCAATTGAGTCCATCTTGTTTAATGTATCATTTAAAGCTTGTGTTTCCTTATTTATTTTCACTTTGGGTGATCTGTCCATTGGTGAAAGTGGGGTGTTAAAGTCCCCTACTATGATTGTGTTACTGTTGATTTCCCCTTTTATGGCTGTTAGTATTTGTCTTACATATTGACGTGCTCCTATGTTGGGTGCATAAATATTTACAATTGTTATATCTTCTTCTTGGATCAATCCGTTGATCATGATGTAAGGTCCTTCTTTGTCTCTTGTAATAGTCATTGTTTAAAAATCTATTTTTTTTCTGATATGAGAATTGCTACTCAAGCTTTCTTTTGATTTCCATTTGCATGGAATATCTTTTTCTATCCCCTCACTTTCAGTTTGTGTGTGTCCCTAGATCTGAAGTGGGTCTCTTGTAGACAGCATATATATGGGTCTTGTTTTTGTATCCATTCAGCTAGTCTGTGTCTTTTCATGGGAGCATTTAATCCACTTACATTTAAGGTAATTATCAATATGTATGTTCCTATTCCCATTTTCTTAATTGTTTTGGGTTTCTTATTGTAGATCTCTTCCTTCTCTCGTGTTTCTTGCCTAGAGAAGTTCCTTTAGCATTTGCTGTAAAGCTGGTTTGGTGGTGCTGAACTCTCTCAGCTTTCGCTTGTCTGTAAAGTTTTTAATTCCTCTGTCAAATCTGAATGAGATCCTTGCTAGGTAGAGTATTCTTGGTTGTAGGTTTTTCTCCTTCATCACTTTAAATATGTCCTGTCACTCCCTTCTGGCTTTCAGAGTTTCTGCTGAAAGATCATCTGTTAACCTTATGGGGATTCCCTTGTGTGTTATTTGTTTTTCTTGTGCTGTTTTGAATATGTTTTCTCTGTATTTAATTTTTGATAATTTGATTAATATGTGTCTTGGTGTGTTTCTCCTTGGATTTATCCTTTATGGTACTCTCTGTGCTTCCTGGACTTAATTAACTATTTCCTTTCCCATATTAGGGAAGTTTTCAACTATAATCTCTTCAAATATTTTCTCAGTCCCTTTCTTTTTCTCTTCTTCTTCTGGGACCCCTATTATTCAAATGTTGGTGCATTTAATGTTGTTCCAGAGGTCTCTGAGACTCTCCTCAGTTATTTTCATTCTTTTTTCTATATTCTGTTCTGCAGTAGTTATTTCCAGTATTTTACCTTCCAGGTTACTTATCCTTTCTTCTACCTCAGTTATTCTGCTATTGATCCCTTCTAGAGTATTTTTAATTTCATTTACTGTGTTGTTCATCATTGCTTGTTTCCTCTTTCGTTATTCTAGGTCCTTGTTAAATGTTTCTTGCATTTTCTCTATTCTATTTCCAAGATTTTGGATCATCGTTACTATCATTTCTCTGAATTCTTTTTCAGGTAGACTGCCTATTTCCTCTTCATTTGTTCAGTCTGGTGGGTTTTTACCTTGCTCCTTCATCTGCTGTGTGTTTTGCTGTCTTCTCGTTTTGCTTATTTTACTGTGTTTGGCATCTCCCTTTTTTTTTTTTTTTTTTGTGGTACGCAGGCCTCTCACTGTTGTGGTCTCTCCCATTGTGGAGCACAGGCTCCAGATGCGCAGGCTCAGCAGCCATGGCTCACAGGCCCAGCCGCTCCATGACATGTGGGATCTTCCTGGACTGGGGCACGAACCCGTGTCCCCTGCATGGGCAGGCGGACTCTCAATCACTGCGCCACCAGGGAAGCCCAGGCATCTCCATTTTGCAGGTTCGTAGTTCCCATTAGTTTTTGTGTTTGTCCCCAGTGGCTAAAGTTGCTTCAGTGGGTTGTGTAAGCTTCCTGGTGGAGGGGACTAGTTCCTGTACAGTTCTGGTGGATGAGGCTGGATCTTGTCTTTCTGGTGGGCAGGTCCACATCTGTTGGTGTGTTTTGGGGTGTCTGTGGCCTTATTATGATTTTAGGCAGCCTCTCTGCTAATGGGTGGTGTTGTGTTCCTGTCTTGCTAGTTGTTTGACATAGGGGGTCCAGGACTGTAGCTTGCTGATCGTTGAGTGAAGCTGGATCTTGGCGTTGAGATGGAGATCTCTGGGAGATTTTAGCTGTTTGATATTATGTGGAGCTGGGTGGTCTCTTGTGGACCAGTGTCCTGAAGTTGGCTCTCCCACCTCAGAGGCACAGTACTGACTCTTGGCTGGACGACCAAGAGCCTTTCATCCACACGGCTCCGAATAAAAGGGAGAAAAAATGAAAGAAAGGACGAAAGAAATAAAGAAAGAAGATAAAATGAAATAAAGATAAAATAGTTATTAAATTAAAAAACAAAAAAATAATTAAGAAAAAAAAATTTTAAAGTAAAAAAACCAAACAAAGGCACAGACCTATTAGAGAATGGACTTGAGTAGGAGACTTTAACACCCCACTTTCACCAATGGACAGATCACCCAAAGTGAAAATAAATAAGGAAACACAAGCTTTAAATGATACATTAAACAAGATGGACTCAATTGATATTTATAGGACATTCCATTCAAAACCAACAGAATACACATTTTTCTCAAGTGCTCATGGAACATTCTCCAGGATAGATCATATCTTCGGTCACAACTCAAGCCTTGGTAAATTTAAGAAAATTGAAATCATATCGAGTATCTTTTCCAACCACAGCGCTATGAGATTAGATATCAATTACAGGAACAGATATGTAAAAAATACAAACACATGGAGGCTAAACAATACACTACTTAATAACCAACTGATCACTGAAGAAATCAAAGAGGAAATAAAAAAATACCTACAAACAAATGACAATGGAGACACAACGACCCAAAGCCTATGGAATGCAGCAAAAGCAGTTCTAAGAGGGAAGTTTATAGCAATACAAGCCTACCTTAAGAAACTAGAAACATCTCAAATAAACAACCTAACCTTGCACCTAAAGCAGTTAAAGAAAGAAGAACAAAAAATACCCAAAGTTAGCAGAAGGAAAGAAATCATAAAGATCAGATCAGAAATAAATGAAAAAGAAATGAGGGAAATGATAGCAAAGATCAATAAAAGTAAAAGCTGGTTCTTTGAGAAGATAAACAAAATCGATAAACCATTAGCCAGACTCATCAAGAAAAATAGGGAGAAGACTCAAATCAATAGAATTATAAATGAAAAAAGAGAGGTAACAACTGACACTGCAGAAATACAAAGGATCATGAGAGATTACTACAAGCAAACCTATGACAATAAAATGGACAACCAGGAAGAAATGGACAAATTCTTAGAAACGCACAACCTGCCGAGACTGAAGCAGGAAGAAATAGAAAATATGAAGAGACCAATCACAAGTACTGAAATTGAAACTGTGATTAAAAATCTTCCAACAAACAAAAGCACAGGACCAGATGGCTTCACAGGCGAATTCTATCAAACTTTTAGAGAAGAGCTAACACCTATCCTTCTCAAACCCTTCCAAAATATAGCAGAGAGAGGAACACTCCCAAACTCATTCTACAAGGCCACCATCATGCTGATAACAAAACCAGACAAAGACGTCACAAAGAAAGAAAATTACAGGTCAATATCACTGATGAACATAGATGCAAAAATCCTCAACAAAATACTAGCAAACAGAATCCAGCAGCATATTAAAAGGATCATACACCATGATCAGTTGGGGCTTAGTCCAGGAATGCAAGGATTCTTCAATATACACAAATCAATCAATGTGATACACCCTATTAACAAATTGAAGGAGAAAAACCATATGATCATCTCAATAGATGCAGAGAAAGCTTTCGACGATATTCAAAACCCATTGATGATAAAAACCCTGCAGAAAGTAGGCATAGAGGGAACTTTCCTCAACATAATAAAGGCCATATATGACAAACCTACAGCCAACATCGTCCTCAATGGTGAAAAACTGAAACCATTTCAAATAAGTCAGGGACAAGACAAGGTTGCACACTCTCACCACTATTATTCAACATAATTTTGGAAGTTTTGGCCACAGCAATCAGAGAAAAAAAGAAATAAAAGGAATCCAAATCAGAAAAGAAGAAGTAAAGCTGTCACTGTTTGCGGTTGACAAGATACTCTACATAGAGAAGCCTAAAGATGCTACCAGAAAACTGCTAGAGCTAATCAATGAATTTGGTAAAGTAGCAGGATACAAAATTAATGCACAGAAATCTCTGGAATTCCTATACACTAATGATGAAAAATCTGAAAGTGAAATTAAGAAAAGACTCCCTTTTACCATTGCAACAAAAAGAATAAAATATCTAGGAATAAACCTACCTAAGGAGACAAAAGACCTGTATGCAGAAATTTATAAGACACTGATGAAAGAAATTAAAGATGATACTAATAGATGGAGAGATATACCATGTTTTTGGATTGCAAGAATCAACATTGTGAAAATAACTCTACTACCCAAAGCAATATACAGATTCAATGCAATCCCTATCCAGCTACCACTGGCATTTTTCACAGAACTAGAACAAAGAAATTCAAAATTTGTATGGAAACACATAAGACCCAGAATAGCCAAATCAATCTTGATAAAGAAAAATGGAGCTGGAGGAATCAGGCACGCTGACTTCAGACGATACTACAAAGCTACAGTAATCAAGACAGTATGGTACTGGCACAAAAACAGAAATATAGATCAATGGAACAGGATAGAAAGCCCAGAGATAAACCCATGCACATATGGTCACCTTATCTTTGATAAAGGAGGCAAGAATATACAGTGAAGAAAAGACAGCCTCTTCAATAAGTGGTGCTGGGAAGACTGGACAGGTACATGTAAACGTATGAAATTAGAACACTCCCTAACACCATAAACAAAAATAAACTCAAAGTTGATTAAGTACCTAAATGTAAGGCCAGACACTAACAAACTCTTAGAGGAAAACATAGGCAGAACACTCTATGCCATAAATCACAGCAAGTTCTTTTTTGACCCACCTCCTAGAAAAATGGAAATAAAAACAAAAATAAACAAATGGGACCTAATGAAACTTAAAAGCTTTTGCAAAGCAAAGGAAGCCATAAACAAGTCCTACAGACAACCCTCAGAATGGGAGAAAATATTTGCAAATGAAGCCACTGACAAAGGATTAATCTCCAAGATTTGCAAGCAGCTCATGCAGTTCAATAACAACAAAACTAACGACCCAATCCAAAAATAAGCAGAAGACCTAAATAGACATTTCTCAAAAGAAGATATACAGATTGTCAAGAAACACATGAAAGAATGCTCAACATCATTAATCATTAGAGAAATGCAAATCAAAACTACAATGAGATATCATCTCACACCAGTCAGAATTGCCATCATGAAAAAAACTACAAATAATAAATGATGGAGAGGGTGTAGAGAAAAGGGAGCACTCTTGCACTGTTGGTAGGAATTTAAATTGATACAGCCACTATGAAGAACAGTATGGAGGTTCCTTAAAATACTAAAAATAGAATTACCATATGACCCAGCAACCCCCTTACTGGGCATATACCCTGAGAACACCATAATTCAAAAAGTGTCATGTACCAAAATGTTCATTGCAGCTCTATTTACAATAGCCAGGACATGGAAACAAACTAATTGTCCATTATCAGATGAATGGATAAAGAAGATGTGGCACATGTATACAATGGAATATTACTCAGCCATAAAAAGAGACAAAATTGAGATATTTGTAGTGAGGTGGATGGATCTAGAGTCTGTCATACAGAGTGAAGTAAGTCAGAAAGAGAAAGACAAATAGTATGCTAACACATATATATGGAATCTAAGAAAAAAAGAAATGTCGTGAAGAACCTAGGGGCAAGAGGGGAATAAAGACAGAGATCTACTAGAGAATGGACTTGAGGATGTGGGGAGGTCTAAGGGTAAGCTGTGCCAAAGTGAGATAGTGGTATGGACATATATACACTACTAAACATAAAATAGATAGCTAGTGGGAAGTAGCCGCATAGCACAGGGAGATCAGCTCGGTGGTTTGTGACCACGTAGAGGAGTGGGATAGGGAGGGTGGGAGGGAGGGAGACGTAAGAGGGAAGAGATATGGGAACATATGTGTATGTATAACTGATTCACTTTGTTATAAAGCAGAAACTAACACACCATTGTAAAGCAATTATACTCCAATAGAGATGTTAAAAAAAAATAGAAAAACCCATGGAGGAGAGAGAGAGAGAGAGAGAGAGAGAGAGAGAGAGAAATGAATAAGTATTCCCACAGGCAGAACCAGTTGCTGGCTGGAGCCTGTAAAAGCAAAGTAAATGATTAAGGATGCCGGGCTGACCATATGTATTTCCGTATAAGGTCAATTTGTATCAAGGGTGTTATCAGTCAGCCTGTACATCTCTGCTCCCAAACTGACAACTATGGTCCCATTAAGCATGCTCAATCAAACCATCCTGATTCTGTCCATGAAGACATGATTCCATGGAAGAATATATAAAGTAACAAATTATAAATCCATACCTTTTATAGAATTCATATAAAGAATTTGAGAGAAAAAATGGAGAAATTGCAGATGTCAGAGCAGAATTCCCAATAAGCATCAATAACAGAGAAATTAAGGATTGAATTTAAAAGTGTCCTCCAGGGAGGACAGCAGTCTGTGTCTTTCTGTCCATGCCTTAAGAAGTCTTATAACAATTCTATAAAACTATAAATTTATTTTTTTCTCATTGCAAGATTTTTAAAGAGAGAGAGAGTGTTAACATATCAATAATACAAGGATATTTATGAGATGATAAATCAGAAAATATTCTTGTTCGAATAATATCTTTCTGACCTCTGGGTGACCGCTGTTTGATTGTCTTGCAGTTAATGATTGAATGCCTTGCCTATTATAAAGTGTAATGAATTTTATGCATCCTTACATTTGTCATTTTAAAAAAATATTGCATGAGTCACTTAAAAGTGTGGATAGTGTTTCTTAAAATTTAATAAATACATTTTATATCTAAATTTAGTTATACATAAAATATACCATTATGCTTAATTCTATTGGGTTGGCCAAAAAGTTCGTTCAGGTTTTTTCCGTAACATCTTATGAGAAAACCTGAACGAACTTTTTGGCCAACCCAATATGTTTTACTCTACCCATCCAATGCTCCTGATGATTTTTCTTTCCAATTCTTTTTTTTTTTTAATTGAAGTATATTTGATTTACAATAGTGTGTTAGTTTCAGGTATACAGCAAAGTTATTCAGTTATACATTTATACACATCTCTTCTTTTTCAGATTATTTTCCATTATAGGTTATTACAAGATATCGAATATAGTTCCCTGTGTTATACAGTAGGCCCTTGCTGTTTATCTCTTTTATATATAGTAGTGTGTATCTGTTAATACCAATCTCACATCTTTTCATTAATTCAACATTGCCTCCTTTGTGGTCCTCCAATATCCCAAGTACCCCAGGGACTCTGCACATGTTGTTTCTGCCTGAACTATCCAGGAAGCAGAATTTGCTTCTTCATTTCCTTTGGGTGTCTGATCAACGGTCACCTTAATCACCTTGGCTTTTCCTGACTGACTACCCTATAGAAAATAACGATTTTCTACCTCACCTTCCAAAAGTACCTTTCCCTTTTTTACTCTATTTTTTTTCCATAGTACTTAGCATCACATGGAGTAATATATATTTATTTATGTGTCATCTTCCCTTCTCCAATAGAATTTTGTTTTGTTCATTGCTACAGCCATAGCACTAGAGCAGTGTCTGAAGGTAATATAACAGGTGATCAATAAATATATGTTTAATGATTAAACATTATTAGACAGTGATGGATTGTTATGGGTGAAGCATTTCTTTATGCTCTGAGAATGCTTCAAGAAAGAATAAAAGGTACCTCACATAAAAAAAAAATCTCAGATTTGGGGAATAAACAAATAATTTTCAATGTATATGACAGAATATAGAAAGTTTAAATAAAATTACAATTTACCATCTGAAAAAAGAACAAAAAGGTAAGTTTGACTTAGAGACTGGGGGAACCTTTAAGAGGGAGATGACATTTGAGTGACACCTCTACCAGAGATGATTTCTATACATGAAGATGCAAGTGAAGGCCACCCATCAACAGGAAGATGTATGGGCAAAGACACGGAGATGAGAGAGTATGAATGTTGGGGATAATGAAGTAGCCCAATAAAGGCCAGAACATAGTATCAGGAAGGAAGTATGTATGCAGTGAGTGACAATGATATAAATGTCTGTGTTATAAGGTCGTGGTTGTATTTCTTTTTCTAGTTCAGCAATTCCCAATATTTGAGAATATGAGAATACCTTTTTTAAACATTGAAACACAGTGAGATCCCTGTGTGATATAGTTGTTAAAAATAAAATATAAAACATATGGCATTAAAAGCTATTAAAATTTACTATAACCTTTTAAATATATTAGTTTTCATTAGAACCAAAAAATATCATATGGGTATATAGGTATGTGTACATGATATACATATGGGGAGGATATACATATTTTTTCAGCATTGTACAGGCAGTGATTAATATTCATATGGATTCTAGGACCTCTTACAGTAAATCCATGGTCACATGGATCTGAAGCACATGAACCCAGAGCCACAGTCTAGGCAATGAGAACTTGTCACACGTCTTCAAGTAGGAGGAGTCTTACTTGATGAGGCCTATGTTGTGAAAGCACTGAGGGTTAGAGATGGAAGACACCTTAGAAAACTTCTTCTCTGCACCGTCTGCTGAAGTTATAGAAGAAGAAATTGCAACCCACAGAGATAACACACCTTGGCTGAGAATACAAGCAGAGAACTGTGACTAGTATTCAGATTTCTGAAGTGATCTCATCACTTATTTCCATAATAAGATGGACAAAATCACCCAAACATATCATTAGCAATCAAAAATGAATATCTGTTCCTAGTTAGTAATAAGATAAAACATTATACACCTAAAATTAGATATACACAGTTTTCTCTGCTGTGGTACAAAGATTGTAGTATTTTTCAAATTCTCTATTTAATATCACATGGATCCTACTCTAGTTTTTCTCTTAAGTCTGTATTTCAAAAACATATTCACCTTTAAGACTGTATCGCCATGCCTCTTTTAAAAACAAAAAATTGTTTTCTCAAGGTCATCTGGAATTTCAGCAAAAGAGATTACAGGTGTACCTTGTTTTATACATAATAAGGATTTTTGAAAATTAAACATAAGCTGCACACTTCAATAAATAGATTCAACATGTATAAAAATTCAGTATTTAAATGCTAACAGAAAAATTTATACTGGTGATGATTTCCACCCCAACCTAATTTGTAAAAGTAGGCTTACATATATTAGAGTTCCTTAAAGTGGTTTCTACCTGCCTGGCTCTGGTGAAATCAACATCTGACACATGGAAACATTTTTTATTACCACTCGACCAATTCTGTATCTAACTGAAAGTTCTTATGCAGTTATGCATAGGTAAGATCTGCTATCTGAATGAACATTGAAGCGGTTTCCTTTTCGATAACAATTGCTCCATCAAAAGCAAGGAAAAGGGGACTCTTCCCTTTCTCTACTCCTCCTCTACAGGGAATTATACATAACTAATCTAGACATGAGTGAGGAACGGATTTCAAAGTCTCCCAGGAATTTCCAAAGACTTAGTGACATTTACACTTTAAAATGTCTTTTACAGGTATCTTTGCTCTCCTGCTTCTTTTCAAACCCCTGCCATAATCATATGCACCTTTCCTATTCCTCCTTTCGGAGCCTCTAAAAGAAAGTTGCATTATTTTTACTAAAGGATATTATATTAAATTGTTAGGGAATAAGAACATTAGAAAGTTTATTTATGTACTTTTCCAGTTTAAAAAAAATCATAAGAACATTTTCCTTCTTTCCCACATTAAAATTTGTTAAATGTGCAGTTATTGCTTTAATTGGATTACAATTACCTCTACTTTAGTTTATGCTTTTTACATGATCAAAAACACATAAAAGATATGACTGAAAATGGAAATGCACTGTATTTTGGTGATGGGATAATTCAGATATTTTTATATACCCATTAAATAGCAAACAATTGTATTACATTCTGCTTTTGCAAATATTGTTAGTATAAGAAAGAAATTCATTTAAGGATTCTATTTGCTTTTATTGCTAAGCTTTCCATATACCTTAACTTTATTATATTCTTGCTGTCCAATATTTTATATGATTAGAATATAGAAACAGTTAATGCAATGTAATACAGCTAACTGATACAATTAGACATAAGTAACACATTAGTTTTTTTTAAACTAAATCATTCAGTACACCCTACTGTGTTCATCCTGTATAATTATACATCTTCTAACTTGTCTCATGTAATTCACAATTTCTTCCTGCTGCTTAATCACAGACTTCAGCAAGCACATTTTAGGGGAAGAAACTCAGTAAAATTTTTCTGAGAATCTTTTATTTGTCATGTGTATTAAGGCAATGATTACTCCCATGGAAAAAAATGAGGGGGTGTACAAAAGATACAGGAGTAAAAGTGCAAGATGGTTTTCAAGTACATGCATAATTTAGATTCATTCTTGTGGGAGGAAATCACAAGGGAATTAATCAGCAATATATTTGTAGATTTTGCACCAATCATTTTTATAAGAATAAAGTAGCAATTATTATATGTTGTTTCTCAATCACAAGAAAGAAATGGCTTCAAAAGGCAACCAGGCATAGAAAATCAAACTGGCAGTCCTGTCCCTCAGAGCTTTCTGTGATGCATAAAACTTCTTTGAACAAGAGAAATATTAGTGTTCAGGTCTTCAGTGAAAAATGGACCAAAATGAGATCATTCTCAAAAAAAAAATCACATGTCTATCATATTTTGGACTTTTGATGGAGTAATTGCTGCTGATAGTCTTGCTATGTTTTAAAATATTTGATAACATCTAAAGACATCATAGGAATAATGAAAAAGTGCAGACTTTGACTATAGAACAAGTTGTAGTTACCTGTCTAAGATGGCAAATAGAGTCAGTGACAGGGCACACTGGGCTAAATATGGTAATAATTACTTTAGTCAATGGAAAAGATAAAGTGATAAAGAGTTAGGCTTACTGGAGAGAGATGTGATTGGAAAGCTTTCCATGACAGGCATATTGCTTTACCATAAAACACAGTTTCTTTATAAGACTCTTTGATTTTTAGCTAAATCCTAATGGCTTTCAGTTCCATAATCATCTTTGTTCTGGACTTTAGGCCAGGGTGATTGTGCTGCTCCTTTTCAGTCAGAATCAGTCCCTTTAGGTTAGATTACAGATGACTCTTTTTAACCCTTTGAAATGATGCCTGTAGTGAATTATGTTACAAATATGCTCTGGTCCAAGAAGTTTGACAATGAATATCTTGTTAAATATTCAGCTTGTCATTCACAATTAACTCTCTCCCCTCCATTCAGAACTGTTTTATTTCCACTGAAAGTTATGATTGAAATTGGATGAATAAATAGAAGTTTTGTTTTTTTTTTTTTAAAAGGAGAGGGAGAGAGAGAGAACTATCCAGTTTTCATGCCTGTATGAAGGATGCTGAGCTATACTGAAATTGCATTTCATCTGTTTCTCTGTTGATTTTGTAAACCTTTCCAAAGGTTTCCATAGTAACAAGTGAATTAGCCCCTTTCCCCCCAACATCTTTCAAGCATGTAACAGGGATAAAGGTTAGGGTGAAAAAAGCTACAATATCTTTTCTACTTCCAGGATATATCTGAAGTCATGATTAGTCTTTTAAGAAATCAAGTATGTTTCTCCCACCACAGTCATATGAAAAAGTTGGGTCAGAATTTACTTACATCTCTGATGTCTGCGTTTGCTCCTGTACATGGTCATTCTGAAAAAATCCGACTTTCTAAGAAGTAATTGCTTTGACCACGGAGACAAAGAGAGGGTTGTGCTCCTGCTTTGCAGTAAGACTGTTGCTCACTGACAGAAGGTAACCAGCAATCACACAGTGAAAGCCAGGGTAATACCATTCTCATAAAATTATAGGGGAGATGTTACAGCCTGTAACTACTCTATCTAATGCAAATCTTCTAGAGCAAATTGTATTTCCTTCACCTCCCCCCAACTGATATCAGTTAAGTCCTCTAATAAAATCTCCACTATTAAAGTGCTGTGCTCAAAATAGTGTTGAATTAAGAATAAATTCATATATTTAGCAAGAATAGTAAAACTGAAAATCTAAATATGAAATATAAGAACCCCTGTTATTTATTTACATAAATTAAAAACTATCCTTTGGATTCCATGTCTTTTAGCCTCTCTAAAATGTTTAGATTTGTATTTTATTTTGAAACTACGAAATTCTTTCTTTCTTTGAGCTCCCAATGCACTTCGTAGCTTCAATTATTAAAGCAATTATCACTTTTAGGTTTGTCTAATTCTCTAAACAGACTGAGTCTCAGGAAAAGCAGGAATTGCATGTTTTCACATTATATCCCCAGGCCTAGTACAGAGGAATGCACAACAGTGTCTCAGGTTTAGTGAGTACATACTCTGTGCTACACATTCTGCCCCCTCCAGGAGGAAGCCTTTCATAAAGCTTTCTCCTGCCTTCACCCTGCCACCTCTCCTCGTTTTAGTCCTCAGACCTCTATTTTCACAGTATTTTGGGCATATCCTTATCTGAACATTGTCATCTCAACTGGACACAGAAGAAGCTCTGTCTTTGTACGCCTTGTACTCTCTGCTCTGAAAGCAATGCCTGGCACTCAGCAGAAACTCAGGAATACTACCTCTCTCAAACCCTCCACAAGAGTATGTGCTTTCAAATCTCCTTTGTGTGCTCATTAGGGTGTCTGAAATGCAGTTTATATTTAAAATATGGAAGGATTTATACACTAGTGAAGAATTTCTATGTGCTATGACTTGATTATGCATAAACCTTCATCTTCCAGCCAAAACCAGAAAACGTCTTCAACTGTCAAAATTCTTTTTTAGTGTTAGCAAACTCAGGCTACTTACTAATAGGAAGAGATATCATTTCCACAGCTCTTCTTAATAGAATGATTATTTCAGTGTCATGAATACTTTTACACTTAAGTAATTACTACAGTTCATGATCACAGATACCAAGGACAGCATTTGAACAAGTTTTTGGCAGTATTCCTCTCTAGTTTCCTTGACTTTGGACTAACAAACTGCACTGTTTAATAAGATGCTCTGTCAAAGACCACTATGGGTATTTCTTACTATAAGGCAAAGTCAGTATCTGTATATATCTACATACAATATGAAACACTAGGAGGATTTTCCTTGTGTTTTCTACAATAGTGAGATGAAAATATTTCAAAAAGAAATTAGGCCTTTTCTGAATGACATATAATGCACCTTATGTTCCACAACCTTACTTGCTTAATGTTTCTCCATAGCACATTGTGATCACCTAACATAATCTGTATTCACTTGTTTGTTTTCCTCCTGTCTGTCTCTGCCTATTAGAACATAAGCCTCCAGAGGACAGGGCTTCCTTTTCCTCAGAGATGTATGTCCAGAGAGTAGATCAGTGCCTGGCACAAAGTAGGGTCTCAGCAAATATTTGCTGAATAAATGACTTTTTATGAAAAAATTTAAATGATAAAAACAATATGATCACAGATTATTTTTCAATGAATTAGTACATTAACAAAATTCATGCTTATTGACTAAAATTACTTTCTTACTTAATGCAAATACTTGACATTTCACACCTATCTTTTGGTCCCAAGATGAGTCTGAATGAGTTCACTGATTTAGATGAAATTGCTTATATTCAGAGATGTGAAGATATATTTTTAAATTTACTGGAACAAAGTCACAACTAACAAGCAAGTTCTCTTTTATAAAAATTACTCATTCCGTAAGACCAACAAACTTAAAACCTATTACAATCAAGCAAATTAAAACAAAGTTTGTCTGACATATGTGTTATATATAATTTTGATATGAATAACCATGTCATTAATGATTATTAGGTAGAAATAGCCTAATTACATAATGACATAAATGCTATTAATTTTAACAATATTACATAGTACAAATTTGTAGTTTTTCTCTTTTACATTGTTAGTTCTTCATTATCTATAATTAACATCAATCTGAACATTCTTTTCAAAGACCATGTAACAATTTAATTTCATACACATATGCAACAACTTCTCACCCAGTCGCACTCATCATCACACATACACAGATGCATGTTAAAACAAATATCCTGACTCATAGTCATCAATGTTTGTCACACCTTGTATCAAAGCTGACTTTCTTAGGCTCTATATACGGGTTTTTATCTCATCAATTCTTTCCTACATTACTTTTCTCACCTCAGGGTATAGAGAGCATCCACTCTTGAATCTTACATCTCGGGTCAGTGGCTTAAATCCTGTTTTAAACCATCAAAATTGGGGACCTCAAATATACCTAATGAATTAAGGCCAAATTCATGAGTACCATGTTGCAGTACAGGTAGGAAGATGAGAGAGAGGCAGGGGCAGTGGCTGAGGGCTTCAGTAAAAGCAGAACCTGGGGCACTTTCAGCGAAAAGAATGAGGAGGAAGAATGTAGACATAATAAGGGACAAAATGTCAGTGAAAAGAAGACAAGTGCCAGCATATCATTCTTTTTTTTCCAACTGTCTTAAAAAATACAGACTGAATAGAGGTGTTTTGTCTTCAAAGTCAGATTTATGCCTGTAATGTCAGAGGTCAAAAGAAGCATCGCTTGCTTTATAAAATATCTCCATATCTACTCCCGCACAATATGATTTCTTTTAATGGAAGGAAGAGGGAAAGAGAGAAAGGAAAAGAGGAAGAAGCAAGCTTCTGTGTGTGTGTGTGTGTGTGTGAGTGTGTGTGTGTGTGTGTGTGTGTGCGTGCGTGCACGCACGTGTGTGTGAATGAGAGAGAGACAGAGAACTACTCTGTGCTATGTGTCCAGCACTGAGCTACTTATATACTGTGTCATTAATCTTCATAATCTTCACAACAATCCTGTTACTTAGCTATCTTTACCTCCAATTTAGAAATGAGTAAACTTTAGCCAAATGAGGACAAGTGCAGGTAACATTCAGGGACACTGCGTGACTCACATAGCTGTGTTGACAACATTTAATTGGGAACTAGACCAAAATGATTTTAGGACCAAATTAGGGGGCAATGCACTTGGCAGCTGCTGGAGAAGACGTAAATAAAAGGGTCACTATAATGTCACTAGTAATGTACTAAAATCAACAAAATGACATTTGCCCAAACTCGTCACAGGGAGTGAACACTGTGTGGTTTAATAAGAGCTAACATTCATTTAAGGAGTTCACATTAGGTGTCAGATTCTCTTCTAAGAGTTTTATATGCATTACTCATTGGACACTGAGAACAGTTCTATGATGGATTTATTATTATTATTATTATTATTATTATTATCATATTGTTATTATTGTTACTATCATCATCATCATCCTCATTTTATGTTTCAGTAAAATGAGACTGAGAGCAAAGTGTTCGGACTAAAGTCTCACAGAGAGCAAGAGGTCATGCCCTGCTTTGAACTGGATGGCCTTTCTCCAGAGGCTGTGCACCATAACATGCCATGTAAGGTCGAAGAGATACTTTCGGCAGCTATTTAGGCAGCAGGGGATGAGGACCCACAAGGGACATGTTTCCATAACAACGAGGGATGTTAAACTAACTTCTAAGCGGGATGGATGCAATTAACTGCAGAGTTTTGGCTGCTGGCAGGGACAGTCAATTTCAGAAGCACAGCGGACTGCTTGGGACAAGAGAGGTCTGCTCACCTCAAGGCAGTGGTGACTTCCCTTTCCCAGACATGTCACCTCCCCTGCCTCTCCTCCCCACACCCAACCTTCACCCTTTCCTCCAAATAAAACACCAAAAGAACATTTAGAGAATACCAAGAGTATCAAATTATTAGCCCATCCGGAGTTCTAACATCCTTATCTGGTTTAAAAATTACAATATGTGTTGATTTGGATAAAACTTCTAAGAATTTCATCAAGACATAGTATGTAGACCATATAGAAGTATTTAACTTGAACTGCATGATATCTATATTTCAGAAAATTACTAGAATAATAAAATGTTAAAACTTTTCAGTGTAATAAAATTATTCTTTCAGTGTAACAAAATTATGCTGCCGAAATTCCTCATTTACAGATGTCTCCTCCACACCAGCCAGCTCTTACAAGTTTTTTGGATGGAAAACTGAAGGGAACTGCGGGGCATGACCTCAAGGACCTTGACCTCCATATTTCCAGCAGGAGCCTGAGTCCAGATTCCCTAGGAGTTAGCCCACAGCTTTTTCCTCTGAACACACTAGCTCTGAAATTATAGCCTTAAGTGATATAAGTGATATCTCTACACTCCTTCGGTCAATTTTTCTCCAGTTTGGACAGAAATTTAACCTTTCTCTTATGTCATTCTTATCACTCAACAGCACGAGGTACAGATGTGGACCTTCTTTATCCTTCCCTCACTACCATGCCAGCTGTCCCCGTGGAAACACTGCCCCTTCTCCTCTCAGATATGAACTCTGCTTTCTTTCTTTTAAAATTTACTTTATTGGAGTATAGTTGGTTTACAATGATGGGTTAATTTCTGGTGTACAGCAAAATGATTCAACTATACATATGAACACATACATATATATATGTATTCTTTTCCATATTATTTTCTATTATGGTTTATTACAGGATACTGAAGATAGTTCCCAATGTTATACAGTAAGACCTTGCTGTTTATCCATTTTATACATAATACTTTGCATCTGCTAATCCCAAACTCCCAATCCATCCCTCCCCCACCACCCCCTTGGCAACCAGAAGTCTGTTCTCTATGTCTGTGAGTGTGTTTCTGTTTCATGGATAAGTTCATTTATGTACTATTTTAGATTCCATGAACTCTGCTCTCTTTATTGAAACATCTCTTTGCTAGTGAAGTCCCTATAAATTCTTGACAGAAGTTCTTTCCTCAGGATCTTTCAGAGATAACATCCAAATAATTTTCAGTCCCAGCACAATCACTGATCCATCTTTTCAACAATTTAAGCAAGTATATCTACATCTTCTGTACATGTCTATATTAAGTGATTTGCTCTCTTGCCTAATGCCTCTGAAACTGGACCCTTGTCTATTTGCCCACAGTCAAGTGCTCTCCTGTTAGTGGATAATCTAAAAATAGTTATTAATTAAAATATTGAGTGGTTATCATATAAAAATCTTATCATTTTACCTAGTACCTCATATTACTAATATATTCACCATTGTTCTTTTTAAATCAAAGGAAACAAAACTTCTTAATGTTCGGTTCAAGTTTTCATTCAAAATATTGGTTCAAATGAGGAAAAAGAAATCCTGAATGATGCTTCTTTATACTTGACTGCTGTTGAAAGTGAAGCAATAAACAAACAAGTCAATTCTGTGTTCTTCGGTTTGGTTCATTAAATTTTTTTATGTATCTGGAAAAGACTTTTCTAAGATTTTTTGTATACTATAAATGGATTTTATTACTGTCTTCATTCATTTCTTTGGACTTTCTCCAATTCCTTATGCTCTAATATCAAATAAGTCTTTGAAATCATTAAATTTTTGAAATATGTAATACCAAATATTAAATACAGTTAAAATATTTCTCCTTTATAACTCACTCTAATGTGACTTTATTTTCACCAAATCTCCTTAGTGGTAATTGTTTTTGAGCATTCTCACTTTTGCTTGCTACTCTTTTTTGTATGGTTCCCATTCCACTTTATCTCAGTTCATCTGTTCTTTAGCCTAAATTTGATTATTCAGACTTAGATTTATCTTCTTTTTTTTTTTTTTTCTTTTTCTTTTTTTTTTGCATTACGCGGGCCTCTCACTGCTGTGGCCTCTCCCATTGTGGGGCACAGGCTCCAGACACGCAGGCTCAGCGGCCATGGCTCACAGGCCCAGCCACTTCGCAGCATGTGGGATCTTCCCAGACCGGGACACGAACCCATGTCCCCTGCATTGGCAGGTGGACTCTCAACCACAGCGCCACCAGGGAAGCCCAGTTTTATCTTCTTAATCATCTTATTTGCCCATTTATATTTGGATAAATTTACATTGTCTCAAGTTGAATAGATTGAATACTATCTTTTTAATCATATCCTTTGGATAGGTCCAAATACCTAATGGTTACTAAAAAAAATTTTTTAAAAGAAGACTAAAATATATACAATTAAATCAACCTTGAATTTCCTAGAGTATGAAGTGAGTTATTTATGCCTGTGTAAATAGTTTACCTAACTTCAACATATTTTAATAAATGTTGTTAACAAATTATACATGAAAGATGTAGTAATCCTAGACCTAAAGAAACACAGTCTCTTTGAGATCATAGCCACATAAAAGGTACCAAAACTATAAAGAATTACCTTGCAGACATAGGAACACAATAATATAGTTTATTGGATGTGAACATGATGTAGGGGAATTGCTGTACCATGGTCCCTGGAGGTGTTTTATTTATGAAAAACATGTGTTCAGTAGCTCACAACTCTGTTTCAGAAACACCAACTCCACTGCGTCCTGAGATGGAGAGACACTTATGAGTTTACAAGGCATAATGATGAGAAAGTAAAACATCCTTAAAGTCATAATAGTTTCCATAATTATGAAAATTATGTATAGAATTTCACTATAATAAAATTTACAAAATAAGAAATATACTCATCTATCATCTATCTACCTATCATCTGTCTATCTATCTATCAATCTATCCATCCATCTACCTATTCTTTCTGTCTCTCTATCCACATACCCACCTACCTATCTTAAAAACCAGAGAGTTGGGCTTCCCTGGTGGCGCAGTGGTTGAGAGTCCGCCTGCCGATGCAGGGGACACGGGTTCGTGCCCCTGTCCGGGAAAAGCCCACATGCCGTGGAGTGGCTGGGCCTGTGGGCCATGGCTGCTGAGCCTGCGCGTCCGGAGCCTGTGCTCTGCAACAGGAAAGGCCACAACAGTGAGAGGCCCGTGTACCGCAAAAAAAAAAAAAAAAAAAAAAACAAAACCAAACCAAAACAAACAAACAAACAAAACAGAGTTGTGAGTTGTAAAGCTACCTAGCAAAACAGTGTCTGGGGGTGCTTAGAGGATGTCATACTCTGGAGGCCAGAATGTAGCTGAAGAAGATGCTTAAAAAAGCAGAGAAGGGGCTTCCCTGGTGGCGCTGTGGTTGAGAGTATGCCTGCCGATGCAGGGTACATGGGTTCGTGCCCCGATCCGGGAAGATCCCACATGCCGTGGAGCGGCTGGGCCCATGAGCCATGGCTGCTGGAGCCTGCGCGTCTGGAGCCTGTGCTCCACAATGGGAGAGGCCACAACAGTGAGAGGCCTGCATACGGCAAAAAAAAAAAAAAGCAGAGAAAATGCAGGTAATGGTGGTGCCAACCAAGTGGCACCTGAAGCAGAGGAAAGCAAAATGTAGCAATGCTCCATGGAGAACTAAAGTGCTAAAAGTCTTGTTGCACAACCTGTGGATTTCTTAGGACACTGCCTTTCTCTTTTTTCTGGCTGATTCTATCTCAATCAATCAGCTCCTTCCATCAAACTTGTCCAACTCTCTTCTCTTTAGTCTCTGAATTCAGGCATCTGGTCTTGTCTTTCTAGTCTATTGTTTTTCCTTCTTGCTGTCTTTTGCCTATATAAAACTATACTTTATTGTATACATGTATAGTGGAGTATAAGTAGGGGGTCAGTTACCTCAAATTCTTATTGGTATTAAGCAAGGAATAAAAACATGATGCCAAAAAAGGCTGAACCAGGGGATTTATCACTTTACTGTATGATGCCTTGCATTTTGTGCTTTAATGAGTATACATTATTATGTTTAGGACTAAATATTACAATTTCAATCACTACCCCTAGAGTAGTTTCATAATGTAAGTTTATGTATATAAACTTATATATAAACATATATAAATATGTATATATTTCATAATATTAGTTTCATAATGTAAGCAAAGTAAGTACATGAGATACTTCAATTAAAAACTGTTCACTAATTATAAAAATTGAATGGAATCATATAAATGATTATTAAGTGCTTACTTTGTGCCAAAACACTATTTAGGATTTTACTTCAGTTTGAATTGCCTGGCTTATTGTTCTTATTTTAAAAAATATACTTCTGTTACTTTATTTAGTCTTAAAACAGCTATGTGAGGAAGGAGTTGTTATCTCATTTTACAGATAAGGGAACTGAAGTTCAGGTGTCAAGTTCATAAAGCTGGCAAGAAGTAGAGCCAGAATTTGAATCCAAGTTGGAACTGTAAAAAGCCATGTCCAATCCATGACACCACTATCTTATATATTGAACAAATAAATGTCAGACAATAAAAGCAATTTCAGAAAACAGTAGAGAACAGAGAACACTATCTAGGATTTTACTTCAGTTTGAATTGCTGGGGTTACTGCCATTATTTTGGAAAATATACCTGATTTTAATGTGTAAGAAAATGGGAGAATAAGGTTGATATACAGAATTTCAATATAGAATGCATGCTGATAGTCACCCATCTTAGTACTCCAAATAAAGGATTCTAGAGATGCACATACAAGGATTCTAAAGATATTTATGTAATGGTAGAATAGGAGCCTAATCAATGCATATAATATATTTGTATTAACCTAAGGTCTAATGTGGACTTGGAGTATGTTCTTCATGGAAATGAATCAGGTAATTTAGAATGGCCCAGGGAAAATTTTCAATTAAAAATAGATAAAATTAGGTCAAAAAGTTAACTACACATACGCACACACACACACAAAATATTAAAAATATTGGGCTAGATGTTACAATGTTTTCTTTATTGTTTAAAATATAATATTTTAAATGGGCTAAGACCAATACTAGATGTGTGAATCTTTATGGGCTTTTAAAACATACTAGCTAAAAATAAATTTCTATTTATGGTTCATATTTAGCATACTTTGGTTTCTAATGATACTATCAAAATTGTTACTCCAAAATGTCTACTCATTTCCAATGTAAAATGTGCATAAAGTAGCTTAAGTATATATTAGTAGAATTCATTTCAGCCTGTCTACAAAGTAGTATGCACAGCAGTCCTGTTATCTTAATTCCTTTCCTGTTCATATTTAGTTACTATTATCACACTGATGAGCAACTTCAGCCTGCTGAGTTGAATAGATTGAATTTTCAGGTATAATTTAGTGTTACATAGCCAAACAGTATTTTAGGAATCCAGCTCCAATCCTCATTTTGTGTGTATTTGTGTCTGCTAAGGGGCTCAGAACCACCTGGATAGTCTTTGACCTCACATATGTGTTCAATGACAACTATTTGAATAAAGTCTGCATCTGCCATTACCAACACAGCAGTATGTGAAGAGTAAATATGTAAATGAAATTCACAATTCTCTTACTGTCATAGAAACTATTTTTAGATGTTTTCTTAAATGGTTTTAGATATGGAAGTAGGAGCTATAGGTGGGGAAAAAAAGAGTCTCAACTTTTATTTTCCAAACTGTCTCCTTCAGTTCAGTGAATACTAAATCTCATGTTATCTTTAAATTATGCCTTGGAAAGCTTTAGAAATCCTGCCAGGATTGCACAATACTTAAATAAGTCATTAAGGGGTGGATCACAAAACATGAACACAAATACAGCATATGAAAAGGTGATTATTCGATTTTAAATACCTTTGGTTCCTAACTTCTAAGACTGCCTAGAGAAATGATTGTAAGAAAATAGTATAACAGAGAAAGAAGGGGGATTTCAGTTTGTAACTATCTGATCTTGATTCAATGAGAAAAAAATCTGTGTTTTGCTTCTGCTATTTTCTGGGGGAGTTGATAGTACAAGTTTCCAATAGCATAACTACCCATGTTCCCATGATCAGATTAACCTGATTATTATTATAAAATTTAGGACTCCAGCTATTATCCTTCATTGAAATTAAATTAATTTAACCTTTTTTCTTTCATATACCTAATACATATACTTTGTGCACTCAAATTGTGCCCTTCGGAGCTCTGAGCAAAAACAGATGTGATTGTTCATGCAGCTTTTATTTTAGTGGGGAAATACAGACATTAACTGAGTGATAATATGAAAAATATATTCTATAGGTTCAAAAATAGGTGCTCTGAAAGTAGATGTGTGGTCTGTCCTATGAGAATGTATAAAAAACCAGTCCTTGAAAGTAGTTAGGTCCACTCTTCTCTGAGGCTATATGGATGAGTGCCATGGTAGGAGTGAAAGAACAGTCACAGGTGATCATAAAGTATTAGTGAGAAAATTACTGAGTTGAGTAGAAAGCTTATAAGAAATACATATGCTGATATATGAAGTGAATGATAGTATACAATTGTTATTCAACAAATAATGTTGATAAAAGTTATGTTGTTTGTTTCCAATTTGCAATCATATTTCAAACAATTGTTCATCACTCAAATTAAGACAATAGTAGTTAATCGAATTCTATGCCTCATCACTCCATCCTACAAAAACTGGTTAAGTGTATAGCTGATATAGAGGGTAGAGGAAGATAAATAGCCATGATCTTAATCTTGAAATTTTATTTACTAATAGATATTACGTGAACCTAAAGGTTTTTAAAATGAATGTTTTAATGAAAATACCAGTGAAAATATATGTCTATATCAAAGAGGATCAATGTATCCAGAACCCTCACACTCTAAATGCTGCTTTTAGTTTTGCAAAAGTGGCAGTGAGTGGTGATAGAAAGTTGTGTAATAGTCGATAAGTATCTGACAAGAGCTCCTTCATTGCAGATCATTGGACAAGATATCTTGAGAAATTTCAGTGGAAGCAGAAGAAATAATATCTGTCCTAGAGGACATCATAGAAACGTAAACCCAGATACATGTATGTGAGTCGGTGACCATGACATGAATGGTTTAGTGACAGCCGCCCAAATACGCTAAAACAGATGAAACAAAAAAACTGCTGACACATTACTGAGAAACAGTGATGAATAAACTGTTCAGAAAACGGTAATAAGAAAATATTTATAAAACTAATACCAAATCAAGGCATTTCTGGTTAATCCTCATTCTCCTTGATATTAATCAATATATGACAATGTTAATTATTAGCTTTTTTCTTGAAAACTACATTTCTTGGCTTATATGCCATTGTTGTTTCTTGTTTTCCTTACCAGTATGAAATTTATATTTATTGATCTAACTATACAAAACTAGAGATTCAAATTCTATATCTGCTAAACATGGTTAAAAACTCAAGATTCTGAGCCAGACTGGCTTGGTTTATTTGAATACCAGTTCTGCCACTCACCAGGTTTGTGATCTTGGGAAAGTTGCTTTGCATATACATACGACAGTTTCCTCATCTGTAAAAGTTTCCTCATCTATAGCATCCTCACATTATTATTTATAATTAATATAATTATTATAAGAATTAAATGAGTTGATATATAAAAGATGTTTAGAACAGTGACCAGAATCATAGGTATTATTACTAAACATATTCATATAGATTTTCAAAAGTCATATCAAATTCAACATGGTGCAAAAAACCATGCTTCTCTTCCATTGTTTTTGCCCAGATTACAACATACCATAAAACTACCAAAGTGTAATCTACTATGTCTACTCATTTGCTACTATGTCCCTAGCACTCCACCCAGTGTCTGAGATATACTACTTGCTCTACTAATATTTATTTATAAAATTAATTAATATATTGATTTTCTATTTTTTCTGTAAAAATTACCACAAATTTAGTGGCTTTAAAATAGCACAATTTTTTTTCTCATAATTTGGGAAGTCAGAAGTTGAAAATAAGGTGTTAGCTGGGTTACGTTCTTTCTGAAGAATTCAGAAGAGAATCTGTTTGCTTTTTCCAACTTCTAAAGGTTGATTGTCTTCCTTGGCTCATGGTCCCTTCTTCCACCTTAAAAGTGCATCATTCCAACCACTGGTTCCATCAACATATCTCCTTCTTCTTACTTTGACCCTCCTGCCTTTCTCTTATAAGGATTCTTGTGTTTACATCAGCCCACCCAGATAAGCTCAATCAATATTTTAAGATCCTTAATTTAATCATATCTGCCAAATCCCTTTTATCATATAAGGTAACATAAACACAAGTTCTGGGGATTGGGATGTGGACATATTAGGAAAGTTGTTATTCTTTCCACTACAGTCTGTCTCTAGCTCCCAAAGGGTTATGTCTATCCCATTCCATTATGTTTCAAGGCCTGGGAATAATCCTATGTGATTCTTGGTTCCTACCTCCAGAGCCATAGCTTTGCCCTCTGGGCCCTTGGTTCTAACCTCTGGGCCTGAAGCTCCACACTCAGAGACATCCTTATTTTTTCTTGAGGGTAGTACAAGTTTGCAATAGTGAAGTTTTATCATACTGTTTTCTTTCTGTAGAATTTTGGGAGTCAGGTAGGCTTTGTTTATTTTGTCCTTTCTTTGTCCCTTCAGTTCAAGCATTTCCACTTGTATAACTTCCTCAAGAACCTTGTGGATCTCCCATGTATGGCATGGGGTATGACTCCATTGGACAAGAAGATCATCCACAATTCTCTTGTGGATAATCGCATTTTTATTTCTATATTCTGCTGAGATAACTGAGAGGATCCATGAGACACATGCTTATTATCTCTTTAAAGAGTTCTCTGTGTGACTGAACACACAGTCTATCCTTATACTTTCAAAGCATTAGCAAAAGGTTGTCCAGCCACACACTTTGCAATATCTCCAGAGCATGCTTTCCTAACTGTGAATTTTATTATTATTTATTTTATCATCTTTTGCAGTCTGGATAGTCTGGGAATTTCCCTTTTGGCTTAACAGTTCTTTCCTGAACTTACCTCTTTCTTCTTGCATTTTACTATTAACAGCAAGAAGAAATCAGGTCATACTTTCAACCTATTGCTTGGAAATTTCCTCAGCTAAATATCTAAGTTCATCACTTAACCATATGATTATATTATATGTACACATAACAGTTCATCTGCTTTCCACAAAACTGTAGAACATAACTCAGCTAAGCTTTATACCATTATATAACAAGGATCCACTTTCCTCTAGTTTTCAATATTATATTCCTCATTTTGTTTTGAATCCTCACCAGCATTCCTCAACTCAGATTTAATGTCCTTATTTCTACCAACATTCTGCTTATGAGTTAAGTGTTTTCGAAGACAATATAGATTTTCTCTATCATGCTACTCACTTCCTTTTGAGTCCTGCCTAGCAGCAACTTTAACATCCATATCTCTACCAACAGTTTGTTAAAAGCAATCTAGGATTTTTATCATGCTCAAAATTCCTCTAGCCTGTAGCCATTACATTACCTAACTTTAAAGCCATTTCCAGATTTTAGATATTTGTTACAGCTACACCCCACTTCTAGGTACCAAAATCTTTATTAGTTTCACTTTGCTGCTGTAGCATATTATCATAATAATAGTGGCTTAAAACAACAAAAATTTGTTCCCTTAAGTCTGGAGGTCAAAAAACTAAAATTAAATTGTAGGCAGTGCTGCATTCCATCTAGATGTTTCAGAGTAGAATCTGGAGGATCCATTTCCTTGCCATTTCCAGTTTCTAGAGGCTGCTGGCATTTCTTGATTTATGGCCTCTTCCTCTATCTTCAAAGTGAATTACTTCAACAGCTGGTCCATTGTCATATCTCATTTAACTCACTTTGATCCTGCTGTGGGTCTTATAAGGGCCCTTGTGATTACATGGCCAATCGAGATAATCCAGGATAAACTCTCCCTATCTCAAGATCTTTAATTTAACGGCATCTGCCAAGTCTTATATGCCATGTAAGTTAACATATTCACAGGTTCTGGGGATCTTAAGAATTCACAGGACATGGACATCTTAAGAAGAATATTATTCTGTCTACCACATTGAGTGAGTGATACATCATACTCAAGCTTTTTTTGACTAGTCATATTCTAGGGCTCCTTCTCTCATAACTAGTCCTGTTATTACTAATTTACCAACATATTCCTCTTATGTAGGTTTCTTTTCTCCGTTCTTACTATCACCACCTTTTTCTGCTCAAATCTCTCCACTAGTAATGGAGAGGTCTCTTAGCTCCAATCTTTCGACTGCCCAATCCAGATTTCATATTGCTATCAAAATGTTCTTTCTAATCCCCTCAGATTTTGATACCTCGTTTAAGTAGCTTTCAAATAACTAGAGAAAAACATCTAAAATTCTTGGCATGACATTTTTTATCTTCCATAATCAGGCCTTAACTTTTCCTCTTTCATATTCTTAGCTTCACCCACCTTTCATAATATGGGAATAGCACCTAGATTTAGGTTGTTCCATAAACCTAACTGTCCGTTGATAATATTTTCAATATGCTTATTCTTTGAAAAGCCTTCCCTTCTACCTTAGTTAATTCAAAGAAAACATCGGTTTTGAAACTTTCTCTAAATACCATAATTTGGGTTTTTTCTTTTCCTTCTTTTATGCCAACATAATTATTTATATTTACAATATTGACCACTATAACAGACTATAGAGGGAGTTTTTTATAATTAAGTGTAAATATTTCTGTCTGCTTCTCCCAAATGCCCAGACTAATACTTCTGTATGTAATATTCATGTGAGTAAAATTTATATTGAAAAATAACCTACACACAGAGAAGTGAACAGAGAATGCATGTGGAGTTTAGTACATTTAGCAAAGGGAACATACTGTGTAATCAGCATCCAGATCAAGAAATTGTCCCTGTTCTGTCTCTTCCCAGTGACTTCTTCACAAAGTTAACCACCATATCAACTAATAACACCATAGTTATTTGTATGTGTTTTTAAGCTTTATATAAATAAAATCATGCCCTGTAGAGACTTGTATTTGATTTCTAGTGCCCAAAATTTTGTTTGGGATATTTAAACATGTTGGTGGGTGCCATGTAATCTGTTCATTTTCATCTCTATTGTAGTATTTGGTTGTATCAATATGCTATAATTTTTTTGGCCATTCTACTGTTGATGAACTTTTGGGTGATTTCAGTTTGGGGCTTTTAGAATTAACACTATTATGAATATATTTGAACAAGTCTTTTGGTAAACATATATATTTGATTTTAAGGGGTATATATTTATATTTTGGAGTAGAATTACTAGTTCACAAGGTAATGTATGATCAGATGTAATAGATATTCCCAAGACCATGCTTTAATTATTGTAGATTTATAATGTTTTCCAAAGTGCTTATATCAATTTACATTCCCATCAGCAATGCATGGCAGTTCTAGACGTTCCACATCCTTGGCAGCAACATTTGTCAGTATATTTATTTGAATCAGTTTGGTAGCTGTGTACTGGGAGATCACAGTTTTAATTTGCATTTTTCTGGTGATTAATGAGTTGAAAACCATTGAGTTTTGTTCATTTGTATATCCTCTTTTCTAAAGTGTAATTTCAACTTTATCACCATTTCTCTGTTGAGTTTTCAGTGTTTTTTTCCTTTAATTTGATTTGTAGGAATTCTTTACAAATTCTGGACAGGAGTCCTTTGTTATATATATATATGGAGAGAGAGAGAGAGGGAGAGAGAACATGCAAAAGAAGCGATGCTCAAATCAATGGAGTGAGAAAATATAGTCTAAGTTTTCTCATGTGCATGGATGCAAAAATCTAAACCAGAGCAAAATATTAGCAAATTATATGTGGTGATCCACAGAAAGGATAACATATCACGATCATATTGGGTTTATTCTAGAAATGAAGGTCAGATATAATATTTAATAAATGAGAAAAAATCACATGCATCAGTAGTAAAAATATATATCTCTCAAATACCTTCTTCTACACTGCAGCTTTCTTTTCACTCTCCAAATGATGCAGTTAATAAACATGAGTTCTTACTTTTAATAAAATCCAAATTTTCCTGCTATAGTTATTATTTTCTGTTACCTTTAAGAAAGCTTTGTGCTCTCCAAGATAATGATAATATGCTCTTATGATTACTTCTAGAAGTTTTATTATTTTCACCTTTTGATCTCCAATATAATTGAAATTTATTTCTTGTATGGTGTGAGGTAAGGGGTCAAGATTAGAGCTTTTTTTTTTTTTTTAAATGGAGATCCAATTTATGGCACATAATTTATTTAGGTAATTATTTTTTACATCTTTATTGGAGTATAATTGCTTTACAATGGTGTTAGTTTCTGCTTTATAACAAAGTGAATCAATTATACATATACACATGTTCCCATATCTCCTCCCTCTTGCAACTCCCTCCCTCCCAACCTCCATATACCACCCATCCAGGTGGTCACAAAGCATCGAGCTGATCTTCCTGTGCTATGCGGCTGCTTCTCACTAGGTATCTATTTTACGTTTGGTAGTGTATATGTCTCCATGCCATTCTCTCACTTTATCACAGCTTACCCCAACCCCTCCCCATATCCTCAAGTCCATTCTCTAGTAGGTCTGTGTCTTTATTCCCGTCTTGCTCCTAGGTTCTTCACAACATTTATTTTTTTCTTAGATTCCATATATATGTGTTAGCATATGGTATTTGTCTTTCTCTTTCTGACTTACTTCACTCTGTATGACAGACTCTAGGTCCATCCACCTCACTACAAATAACTCCATTTCGTTTCTTTTTATGGCTGAGTAATATTCCATTGTATATATGTGCCACATCTTCTTTATCCATGCATCAGATGATTGACACTTAGGTTGTTTCCATCTCCTAGCTATTGTAAATAGAGCTTCAATGAACATTTTGGTACATGACTCTTTTTGAATTATGGTTTTCTCAGGGTATATGCCCAGTAGTGGGATTGCTGGGTCATATGGTAGTTCTATTTGTAGTTTTTTAAGGAACCTCCATACTGTTCTCCATAGTGGCTGTTCCAATTCACATTCCCACCAGCAGTGCAAGAGTGTTCCCTTTTATCCACACCCTCTCCAGCACTTATTGTTTCTACATTTTTTTGATGATGGCCATTCTGAGCGGTGTTAGATGATATCTCATTGTAGTTTTGATTTGCATTTCTCTAATGATTAATGATGTTGAGCATTCTTTCATGTGTTTGTTGGCAGTCTGTATCTCTTCTTTGGAGAAATGTCTGTTTAGGTCTTCTGCCCATTTTTGGATTGGGTTGTTTGTTTTTGTTATTGAGTTGCATGAGCTGCTTGTAAATTTTGGAGATTAATCCTTTGTCAGTTGCTTCATTTGTAAATATTTTCTCCCATTCTGAGGGTTGTCTTTTAGTCTTGTTTATGGTTTCCTTTGGTGTGCAAAAGCTTTGAAGTTTCAATAGGTCCCATTTGTTTATTTTTGTTTTTATTTCCATTTCTCTAGGAGATGGGTCAAAAAGAATCTTGCTGTGATTTATGTCATAGACTGTTCTGCCTATGTTTTCCTCTAAGAGTTTGAGAGTTACTGGTCTTACATTTAGGTATTTAATCCATTTTGAGCTTATTTTTGTGTATGGTGTTAGGGAGTGTTCTAGTCTCATACTTTTACATGTACCTGTCCAGTTTTCCCAGCACCACTTATTGAAGAGGCTGTCCTTTCTCCACTGTACATTGCTGCCTCCTTTATCAAAGATAAGGTGACCATATGTGTGTGGGTTTATCTCTGGGCTTTCTATCCTGTTC
>RJWK010005098.1:0-56757 GCA_004363435.1 Platanista minor
AATATATATATATATATATATATATATATATATATATATATAATGGAATACTACTCATCCATCAAGAAGAATGAAATTTTACCATTTGCAACAACATGGATGGACTTGAAGGACATTATGCTAAGGGAAAATAGTCAGAGAAAGGCAAATACTATGTGATATCCCTTATATGTGGAATCTAAAAAATACAATAAACTAGTGAATAAAACAAACAAAAAAAGCAGACTTACAGATACAGAGAACAAACTTAGTTGTTACCAGTGAGAAAAGAAAAGGGGGAGGGGCAATGTAAGGGGAGGGGAATAAAAGGTTATTATGGGGTTATATGAAATCATGTGTATGACTCTTTTGAAATTTGTAAAGCACTGTAGAATTTCAAATCTTTCATTCAATTATAAAAATTAAACTGCTACCTAAATCTTAAAACTATGGGATTGTTTTTAAGCAAATCTCTATGAAAATAATTTCTTAAGCTACATCCTGAAATGTCCCTCTCCATGGATCTTAGTCACAACTATATAGAATTGGGCCTGGGATCTCATACTTAAGATTGATAATGCTATCTCCCTCTCTGAGCGAATGTATTAAATTTTGCTCAAGGCTAATTCTTTCCTATCATACAAATCAATTTATTAAAATACATGCCCAAAGGCTGACTTCTCTGGAAGCTCACCGAGGTCTTAATTTGAATTTTGAGATGGACCAAAAATATTACCTCCATATATGTACCTATGTATGTATGTATGTATCTATCTATCTATCCATCTAATCTATCTTTTCATCCATCCATCTCGGTATTTCTCTATCTTGCTCTCTGTCTCTCTATATAACTCAATATCTAATATGCTTAATCAAAAGTCTCCTAACTTTTGTATTCTCATGTATTTTCAAAAGAATATTCCCTAAATGTTTTTATATGAATAAATTTAGAAGCAACAATATTCTTAATGCTCATAAATGTTATTTTATAAGGAATCTTAATACATATTTGTTCTAGAAACTCAAAATAATCTGATTGTCTTCCTTTCGTGGGTGAAGAAGACTAACTGATTAAAAGTTGAACAATCAATAAGGGGTGAAAATGACACGAAATAATGTCTCCTATTTAAAAGATTTTCCTCTTTTCACTTCATAGGGAGTAAAGTGTAAGGATCATATTGTGGTGGCTTCTTGTGTCATAATCTTTATATATCACTTAGTATTCTGTGAAAATTCTGATCTCTCCTAACTTCAATATCAGTAGCTGTCTCATGAATATCCACTACGTCTCTGTAATAGTTAAGAAAATGTGTATTTTAGAATCACTTATGATAAGATTCTGTGGCTAAAGAAGTTAAAAAAGCCATGATATCACTTTTTGATGTAGAGAAATCAAAAGCTAACTGAATAAAGAGAAGAAACAATTGTATACAAGCAATCAAAATCTCAAGATTTTCCTCCTTCAGAAGAACTGGCATAGTGATAACTGGTGGAAGGAAGTTGATATATGCTGCTAAAAGATGTTTTCCATTTGGATCTTATTTAACCCTTTCAAGAAATAGTTTGTCTGATTTTAAACTGTAAACAAAACACCAATTTTAAGGACATTTCTCTTTAGGTGCTATGAAAATATCCACTTTTTATAATTTCAGTCTTAAGAATATATTGAGCTGAAGGGGAAGAATGTATTAGTGAAAGAGCCACAGACTACTTTGGAAAATAATTTCCATGGAGTTTAACGCTTCTCAGTTGAGTAACTCAAACAAAATTTTAGTGTTGTTGACAGCAAGATGGCTTTAACTACATTCATTCTTTCTATTCATGCTGCTTTAAGAAGCTGACATCAAAGAACTTTGTATCTCTTCAAATTAAGGTAAGAATAAAGAAAAGAACACATATTGGATACCTCCTCATTGAATGTATCTTGAGTGCATTTCTGCTTGTCTCTCAAGCTTATCTCCCCTTAACTCTCTCTCATATACACACTGTGCTCTAGTTGTGACAAATACTTTCCCAACATCTGTTTCATCTCTGTGACTCTGCACAAAAAGTTTTCTTTGTATTGAAATATCTCCTGTATCTTTCTTCTTTGGTAGCTCCTTATTATTTACCATCAAGCTCACTTATTTTCTCCTTAGTCGTATTTCTGTTGTCCTTAAAAAGTAGAGTTAATCATGTATTCCTTTCCCCAGAGCTTACAAAGATATCTATTATGGTGCATATAATTCTGCATACCACATTTAACATATATTCCTTTCTCACTATGCGTTCTTTGAGAGGATAAAAAATCTCATTTATCACAGTATTACTTACCACATTCTCTAATTAGTAAATTATTCAATCAATTTTGTTATATATATATATATATATATATATATGTGTGTGTGTGTGTGTGTGTGTGTGTGTGTATGTGATACATAAAAAAGCTGATGCCACTACCACATGCATTTGGTGGCATAACTTGTACTAACATAGCTCAAAATCTCAGTAGCTTAACAAAATAAATGTTTACATCTTACTTGTTCTATAAGCCAGTATGCAGAGATTGCAAAAGACAAGTACGATTGGGGGGACAAAGGGTTTATTCCTGCATCAATCGGAGAACTGGACTTTTTCCATGAGTGGCTTTATCATTTATCTTCAGATCCTCGACTAAATCCTCTGCAAGAAGAGTAGATAGAAAAAAAAGTGCACAGCATAATCCAAAATGTCTTTAGCATTCAGAGCTTGGAGTGCAACACATCACTATGTCCACAGTTCCACTGTCCAGAAATCAGTCCTTTGTTTCTACTCAAATGCAAAGAGTGTGAGAAATGTAGCTGTGCCTATGGGGAGAGGTGGAGAAAGGGAGACTTTGGTAAAATCTAGCATTCTTTAACATAAAATGTTGACTGAAAATAATTTTTTTTCTTTTTTTAAAAAAAATTCATTTGGAGAAAAGCATCAATTCTATGTTTGTTGAAATAAAATTATTTTCTGATTTGGGCTCGTTTAAAATTCAGTTTAACAAAAATAACCAGATAGTTTGCAATCCTTAGATGCTCAGCTTGAAGACACAGTTCTCAGTGTGGTAGCAGGCTGGGCATTCTCTCTGATTTACAGGAAGACTTCCCTCTCAGAAACCACAACTTTTGATAGGAAACAAAGGATTGAGTTTATTGAGTGTTTTCAACTATCATTATAAGTTAAGTGTTATCTAAGAGAGGGCCTCTCTGACCAACTAAATCAAAACCAGGTAATGGCAAATAAGAAATATACACAGAATGGTCAATTTATATCATAAAAGGATACACTACTCATTAATGAATGACTCAATTACGTTGCCTAGTTTCATAGAAATGTCTTTATTAATGTCTACCATACTGCTTCTTTTCAGACTGAATATGAGGGGACTTCTGCCTTGACTATGTGCAGGAATGCCTTCCCATCACAACAGACTAAAAAAAACAAACAAAATATAGGAATCCACTGTTTTTAGATTTTGGACATCACAATAGACAATGAAGGACTGTGATCCTTGAATTAGGTAAATAAAGTGAAAATTATTATTAAGTTCAAGGTTTGGAGGCAGTTTGCAGGCCACAGAGTAGGAAGAGAAAGCCAAGCAAAGTCTTACAGTCACTGCGCTTAGGAAACCTCTGTTTCCTAAGGAGGCCAATTGGAGTTTTCGTAACAGAGTAATGCAAAAGAGGGTGCTGCATAGAGAGAGAGCTGGGAAGATCTTCATGCAGGGAAGGATGCTTCCTTCAACGTTGTGTCTGATTACTGATCTGCTTATGTGAAAGGTGAAATTGTAGGAGAGTGGAAAAAACCACTAGAAAATAGTAGAGAGTATAATTCCAGAAGCTCACACAAGGCTGGAAATATTTCATTTTCCCACCCAGGCAGAGTGAAGAGACCTTATTATACATGGCCATTGGGTAGAGTCATCAAAAAGTTCTCTCTATAGTATGAGACTAAATTAAATCTGCAATAAATTCTGATCTGGACACACTGTAATTGAATCTCAATTTGAGCAAACTGATTACAATTAAGTGTGTACTAGAACAAGTCCAACAAGCCTAACAACTTTTAAACAACTACATTACAACTACAACTACATTAAGGTCTTGGGACCAGTGATGTAAACATCAAAATATCAAATATCCAATCAGAGTATCATATAAGATAATGATATCACTATGGTGTATACTGGAAATTAATATTGTAAATCAACTATACTTCAATAAAAAAATAAGGGACATTAATTAAATTAATTAATTATTTTTTTAAAATAAGGGACAATGGTACAGCTAACAGCAGGTGAAGATTCAATAAATGAGTAAACTATGGTTTCCTACATTATTCAGAAAATTATACAACAAATCATGCAATGTATAATTTAATAAATCACAGTTTTCACAATTTTTGTCTTGATGACCCTGAAAGTCATCAATTTTGCTTATCTTTAAAAAAGAAAGCTCTTGGTTTCATTGATCATTTCTATTGTTTTTTTTTTTTTCTCTCTGTTCTATTTATTTCCTCTCTGATCTTTATTATTTCCTTCCTTCTGCTGACTTTGGGTTTTTTCTTCTTTTTCTAATTCTTTTAGATTGTAGGTTGGGTTATTTATTTGAGATTTTTCTTTTCTTGAGGTAGGACTGTATCAACATAAACTTCTCTCTTAGAACTGCTTCTGTTGCATAGATTTTGGAAGTTTTGTTTCTATTTACATTTGTCTTGAGGTATTTTCTGATTTTTCTATTTGAACACTTCATTAAACCATTCTTTTAGTAGGCTTTTGCTTAGTCTCCATATGTTTGAGTTTTAAATGCAGAGATTTCTATAGTTGATTTAAAAAGAGCTGATTTCATGTTTTCCTACAAAATAACATTTAAATAAAATATAGATTGAAATAAGTGGATAGAAAAATAAGTTCCTTGTAAACACTTGAGTGGTTATATTAATATCAGGAAAAATAACTTCAAAGCAAAGTTATCACCAGAGATAAGTAGAATTAGCCCAAGTTGTTTAAAGTCTCATATCATCAGGAAAACAGAGCAATTATAACAGAACTTGTTAAAAATAGAAATGTAAAATATATGAAGAAATTTGACAAAAATAAATGGAGAAACAAATAGTTCCAAGAACATAATAAGAGATTTTAACACATTGTCTCAAGAATTGATTTAAAAAGTCAATAAAATCATTAAAACCACTGAGGAACTGAATAACACTAACAAATATAATGAGTGATTTGGTATTTCTAGAATATTCCTCCCAACAATTACAGAATAAGCATTCTTTTCAAGATCACATGGAGTTTTTCAATAACATAGACTATATTTTAACCATAAAACAAGTTTCAACAAATTCAGAAGGGTTAAAATCATATACAGTACATTTCCTTAACATGAGAAAATTAAAAATAAAATCAATACCATAACATATCTACAAAAAACCCCAAATATTTGGATATTTAACATTTGAAATTTCTTAAGATGGTTTGATACGATTAACATGGCTGCTGTGTTGGGAGTATATTGGATTGAGGTGATATTAAGAAATGTTTTAAGAGATTAGGCAAAAGAATATGGTAGTTCAACTTGGGTGTTAATTCAACTTGAGTGATGTAAAGAGGGGAGGATGAACTTTGTAGTAAAAATATCATGCTTGTGGGTTTCCCTGGTGGCGCAGTGGTTGAGAGTCCGCCTGCTGATGCAGGGGACATGGGTTCGTGCCCTGGTCCGGGAAGATCCCACATGATGCGGAGCGTCTGGGCCCATGAGCCATGGCCGCTGAGCCTGAGTGTCCAGAGCCTGTGCTTCGCAATGGGAGAGGCCACAACAGTGAGAGGCCCACATACCGCAAAAAAAAAAAACAAAAAAATCATGCTTGCTTATGGCCTGGAGTTGAGGTCTCAATATGAGGGAGGAATCAAAAGCAACTTTGAAGTTTGAAAAACTCAGTAGTTAGTTGTTCCATATATTAAGATATTGAAAAGTGGAAGAAAATATGATATAGGAAGGGAAATCAAAGGTTCAGTTTTAGACATATTGAGTTTAGAATGCGTTCAGGTTTTGTCAGTGACACAGGAAATAGTTTTGGGGGGTTGTTCCCCATAGTTTATATATTAGGTATTAACTGTGAATTCTCAATGTATAGGAAGAAATGGATTAAATCATCTAGAGATAGAGCTCAGAGAAGGAATCAAAACTGTCTCAATTTCTTTCCACTCAATATTATTCCTCAGAGGAGTATTCCCTGACGCCCAATGTAAATTAGGTAATATCTTCATTCTAGTACTTGTCATAATTTTTATTATTATATGCATTTGCATAACTATTTATATAATGTCTATGAATATGTCAAATAGAGATATATTGTTAAATGCCTATAAATAACAAAATATTAATACATTATTGACACATAAACATCATATTTCCTTTGGTCCCTAATAGACTATGCCAACACAATTTAGCATGCCATCTCTGAAAGTTCTATCATTAAAAAGAGGTGTTCTACTTAGGCCAAAAATGTGATCATTAAGGGGACATTTTCTCTTTGTTATATATACTTCATTATTTCATTGAAAACTCTTTAAAATATTCATGTAACAATTATAAGAAACTACAGAAACATTTCAATTATACTTACACATAGAATTATTTGATATTTTGAAAGCTGGTAATTTGTTTCTCTGTAAAGGAAATGAAAAATGAGGGGAGGTATCTGAAATAGATTCACTAACAACTTAGCATGATTGTTATCTTACATGCTGATTCACATTTTCTGAATTTTATATTTTTCAATCAATTAGGTGTTCCAACTTGTCAGGTATCATAATTCTAAATAAGAGAGATTACCCATAAAATAACTTTTCCAACATTTACTTTACCTAACCACGTTTCCACACTAACATATATGCAAGGGTGTATATATGTGTATGTATTTCTACACACACACACACACGTATGCACACACTCACAGACTCTCTCTCATATAGACACACACACGCAGAGCCAAGGTTTTCATGCACATGTTCTAAAAATATGTTTTATGGAAATACCTCATGAAATTCAGTTTGGTCTAGGTATTTGCCATTCTTTCAAATCTCAAATACTGTAGAGTAATAAACCCCATGGATATAAGTGAGAAATAAACCCTTTACATTTGTTCTTGAAAGTCTACCTAGCTGAATTGAATAAACTCTATAATAAGAGCATATGTTACAAATAAAAAATACAAATAGTGCAGACACTGTAAGAGAAGTAACCAATGAAATAATAGTTACATTTCAATGAAGAGACCTATTTAGTCATCCACGTTATATAAATGAGTAACTGTTAGAAATTATGTGCTTATGAAGGATGCCAACACACTGGTGAAATGCAGTGTTTACTTTAATCTAGAAACCCCAGACATTTTGTACTGCTTGGTTATGCCTCCTTTTAATATAATTCAGTTTATCTTTGGTGATACAATGCTGTTTCAGCAGGAGGGGATCACTTATCAGGCAAATTAAATTCCTTCTCAATTTCCTCACAATAACTCAAAAGCATGGGTATTTGAGCTTTGGGACTCAAGAAGAATTTATTATGAATCAGAAAACAAGTTTTATCTGTATATGCAACACAGTTTGATGAATACTAAAATATTATAAATGATTATAGGGTACATTTTCAGTGCTAATACAAGAGTATATTAGGAGTAAACACAATTATCAGTGACATAGCGATATTTCTTCCTACGCAGAAAAAAGCAAGTTGTTGAAATTATTTCAATTTTTATTTTCTCTGCGGCTGATTTCTGTAGTAATCCAAAGCATAGCACTGAGTTACTTATTTCTTTAAATGAGTAAAACAAAATTTAAAATAATTGAATTATTTATTGAATACAAAGAAAAGCAAGCACAGGAGAAATTGTTTTATAATATTTACTATATCTAACAATTTGCTAAAGTACATAATTGAGTACAAATACTATACTACTATAATGATATACTAACTATCCAGGATTAAACACATTATTATTAAGAATGCAGTTGGAAGATTCTACTCTAAAGAAGTATTGCCTTAAGATGGCAGTTAAAGAAATGAAACAAAACAAAGCAAAACAAAACCCTGACACAGATTTACTGCGGTCTATCTAGCTATCACTTAACTAAAGTTAACCATAGTATAGATATCTTTCCTGGTCCCTTTAAATTATTTTTGCTTTAAAGGTAATTTAAACCTTTGCTGAAATAATTGTGTTTGTCTTTTATTCCTATGTTTAAGGATAGTACAATTTAGACAAAATAGGAAGGTTCATATATTTGGACTTATTTTTATTTCATCCTAAAATTACTATATGATAGCTAGTTTACTTCTATCCTGTTAGACTTATAGGGATAGTCCTAATTCCCATATCACACCATTGTTTAGGTATTTAAAATATTTGTTAAATGTTAGTCTTACTTGGATAGTATAACTAAGCTGTAATAACATGTTTTAATTTTACTTACAAGGAGACCTTAATTTCTCAACTAAGCTCAAAAGGAAAAGAATACAAGACAGTTTGAGACAGTGGAGGATTCTAGGTTCAAATACCACAGTCTACCCCTTTAAAACTAAGTTGTCAACAGATATCATGAATAGATTTTTTAATCTGCTATTAGCTCTTAGGACCATTTCCAGAACCTTTAAATGTTTCTGTGAGTAAATATAAATATACATATTATATAATATATACAGTATAATATATAGTATATAATGTATATATATATATACACACACACACACACACACACACACACACATATATATTTCCTACCAGTTTCACTGGAGAGTGAGCATTAGCAAAGGTGTTCATATCATTGTGCTGGAATCCTCACAGCTCTTTATCAGAAGCTGTTACGTTTTCCCAAAAATTAAGGAACATAGCTGAGTTTATCTATGTAAGGGGTAAAGTCTGCTACCATCAAGAATTATACTCCCTGTCTAGGACTTTCATTGGTTTATATGTCTATGAACTCAAACAAACTTTTTGTTTTAGTCTCATCTTGCATTTACTTAAACTTAAAAAGACGTTTTAAAAGATGGAACTTGCTTAACTTTTATTGTAAAAGGTCATATATTAGTAGTTTAGCCTGTTTGTCCCATTTCACTAGAAATCAAATGGACTATTCTCAAATTGCTCTCAAGCTTCATCTCTTCCAGACCATTTATCCCTAACCATAAATGAGAATACGTTCCTTTAAGGATATACACAAGTAAGTAAACCTGACCTTGTTTATAAAAATTGTAATAATTTCTGTGGAAGATCATAGCAAACCTTGATTTATGACCAGCAATGCAAAAATATAGTGTATGTAGATAAATGAGGACTTTAACAGGCATGTCCTTTTATAGTGGGATGTGGAACCTTGAGTGCTAATGCGACACTTATGTCAACTAAGTGCAAAAAGCATAGTGAATTATTGGCTTTCAGTCTTTATTGACCACTTCAGACACTTTGTGAAAAACTAAAAAGCAAAGGTGGGATCCTTAATAAAAATTAATCATTGCATTGCTCATTTGCTGAATTGGTAATATATTGAAGTGTGACCTACTACAACCATCAACAGAGCATAATTTTAACCAGTGTTTCAACTCAGACCAACATTTTTTGACCTCACCCAGTTCAATTGTGTAATTAAGAAATATTTAAGTAATAATCACTTTGACCATTGAACATTGTTCCTCTGTAATTCACCAAATGAGGAGGTGGCTCAGCTGGATTTCTTAAAGTGTTGTCACACTAGAATCTTGATATGTCATAAACCATGTGAAATGATCAGAGGCCTATTTAGTTGAATGACTGGAAAACCTGATAAATAATACATCAAAGAGATGAAATGTGTGGATTTAAATAATGCAAAATAGTAAAAGAAAATAAAACATCATCGATCCACTCCATTGTGCCAGATGATCTATTAAATATACATGCATTGCACTTTTAATACCAAAAATAAAGATTATGAAATTAAATATAAACATAATATATTGATAATTAATAAGTACAATAAAGAAAATTAAAGCAGGATAAGAAAAAAGTAATTTTACATGATCAGAGAAACATTCCCTGAAGGGGTGGCATATGAATAGAGACCTGCATGAAGTGAGGAAGCTGTTGATGAAAATATCTTGCTACTATCAGACCAAGTAAAGGAAACTGAATCCATAGGCTAGTGTTGCATAACAAAACCAGCCCAAAACTCTATGATTTAAAACAAGATGGGATACATCTTACATGTGGATAGTATTAAATAAATCCCATGTGTGACATTTTTCAATATAACCCCATCTTATTAAGAAAAAATGCTGAAGGAGGAGCTTCAAGATGGCGGAAGAGTAAGACACGGAGATCAACTTCCTCTCCACAAATACATCAGAAATACATCTACATGTGGAACAACTCCTATAGAACACCTACTGAACGCTGGCAGAAGACCCTCCCAAAAGGCAAGAAACTCCCCACGTACCTGGGTAGGGCAAAAGAAAAAAGAGAGACAAAAGAATAAGAATGGGACCTGCACCAGTGGAAGGGAGCTGTGAAGGAGGAAAGGCTTCCGCACACTAGGAAGCCTCTTCATGGGCAGAGACTGCGGGTGGCGGAGAGGGGAAAGCTTTGGAGCCACGGAGGAGAGCACAGCCACAGGGGTATGGAGGGCAAAGTGGAGAGATTCCCACACAGAGAATCAGAGCTGACCAGAACTCACCAGCCAGAGAGGCTTGTCTGCTCACCCGCTGGGGTGGGAGGGGCTGGGAGCAGAGGCTCAGGCTTGGCTTCGGTGGGAGCACAGGGAGAGGACTGGGGTTGGTGGCGTGAACACAGCCTGTAGGGGGTTAGTGCACCACGGCTAGCCAGGAGGGAGTCCGGGAAAAAGTCTGTACCTGCTGAAGAGGCAAGAGACTTTTTCTTCCCTCTTTGTTTACTGGTGCGTGAGGAGACGGGATTAAGAGCACTGCTTAAAGGAGCTCCAGAGACGGGCACAAGCCTCAGCTATCAGCACAGACCACAGAGATGGGCATGGGATGCTAAGGTTGCTGCTGCCACCACCAAGAAGCCTGTGTGTGAGCACAGGTCACTCTCCACACCTCCCTTCCAGGGAGCCTGTGCAGCCCACCACTGCCAGGTTCCCGGGATCCAGGGACAACTTCCCCAGGAGAACACACAGCACGCCTCAGGCTGTTGCAACATCAAGCTGCCCTCTGCTGCTGCAGGTTCACCCTGCACCCGAACCCCTCTCTACCCCCGGCCTGAGTGAACCAGAGCCCCCTAATCAGCTGCTCCTTTAACCCTATCCTGTCTGAGCGAAAACACATGCCCTCAGGCCGCCTACAAGCAGAGGCGGGTCCAAACCAAAGCTGAACCCCAGGGGCTGTGCAAACAAAGAAGAGAAAGGGAAATTTCTCCCAGCAGCCCCAGGAGCAGTGGATTAAATCTCCACAATCAACTTAATGTACCCTGCATCTGCAGAATACCTGAATAGACAATGAATCATCCCAAATTGAGGAGGTGGACATTGGGAGCAAAGATATATATATATTTTTCCCCTTTTTCTCTTTTTGTGAGTGTGTATGTTCTGTGTGTGATTTTATCTGTATAGCTTTGCTTTTTCCATTTGTCCTAGGGTTCTGTTTGTCGGTTTTTTTTTTTTTTTTTTACTTTTTAAAAATTTTTTTGTAATAATTATTTTTAATTTTTTATTTTAAAGACTTTATTTTATTTCACTTGATTTAATTTTATTTTTTCTTTCTTTCTTTCTTTCTTTCTTTCTTTCTTTCTTTCTTTCTTTCTTTCTTTCTTTCTCTCTTTCTTTCTATTTTTTCTCCCTTTTATTCTGAGCTGTGTGGATGAAAGGCTCTTGGTGCTCCAGCCAGGTGTCAGGGTTGTGCCTCTGAGGTAGGAGAGCCAACTTCAGGACACTGGTCCACAAGAAACATCTCAGCTCAACGTAATATCAAATGGTGAAAATCTCCCAGAGATCTCCATATCAACGCCAAGACACAGCTTCACTCAATGACAAGCAAGCTACAGTGCTGGACATCCTATGCCAAACAACTAGCAAGAAAAGAACACAACACCATCCATTAGCAGAGAGGCTGCCTAAAAACATAATAAGGCCACAGACACGTCAAAACACACCACCAGACGTGGACCTGCCCATCAGAAAGACAAGATCCAGCCTCATCCACCACAATGCAGGCAATAGTCCCTTCCACCTGGAAGCCTACACAATGGACTGAACCAACCTTAGCCACTGGGGACAGACACCAAAAACAAAGGGAACTACGAACCTGCAGCCTGGGAAAAGGAGACCCCAAACACAGTAAGTTAAGCAAAATGAGAAGACAGAAAAAAACACAGCAGATGAAAGAGCAAGGCAAAAAACGACCAGACCTAACAAATGAAGAGGAAGTAGACAATCTACCTGAAAAAGAATTCACAATAATGATAGTAAAGATGATCCAAAATCTTGCAAATAGGGAGAGAAAACACAAGAAACATTTAACGAGGACCTAGAAGAACTAAAGAGCAAGCAAACAATGATGAACACGTAATAAATGAAATTAAAAATTCTGTAGAAGGGATCAATAGCAGAATAACAGAGGCAGAAGAACGAATAAGTGACCTGGAAGAAAAAATACTGGAAATAACTACTGCAGAGCAGAATAAAGAAAAAAGAATGAAAAGAACTGAGCACAGTCTCAGAGACCTCTGGGACAACATTAAACACACTAACATTCGAATTATAGGGGTTCCAGAATAAGAAGAGAAAAAGAAAGGGCCTGAGAAAACATATGAAGAGATTATAGTTGAAAACTTCCCTAATATGAGAAAGGAAATAGTTAATCAAGTCCAGGAAGCACACAGAGTCCCATACAGGATAAATCCAAAGAGAAACAGGCCAAGACACATACTAATCAAACTATCAAAAATTAAATACAAAGAAAACATATTAAAAGCAGCAAGGGAAAAACAACAAAAGACACACAACGGAATCCCCCTGAGGTTAAGAGCTGATCTTTCAGCAGAAACTCTTCAAGCCAGAAGGGACTGGCAGGACATATTTAAAGTGAAGAAGGAGAAAAACCTGAAACCAAGATTACTCTACCCAGCAAGGATCTCATTCAGATTTGATGGAGAAATTAAAACCTTTACAGACAAGCAAAAGCTGAGAGAGTTCAGCACCACCAAACCAGTTTTACAACCAATGCTAAAGGAACTTCTCTAGGCAAGAAACACAAGAGGAGGAAAAGACCTACAATAAGAAACCCATAACAATTAAGAAAATGGGAATAGGAACATATATATTGATAATTAACTTAAATGTAAATGGATTAAATGCTCCAACCAAAACACATAGACTGGTTGAATATATACAAAAACAAGACCTGTATGTATGCTGTCTACAAGAGACTCAGTTCAGACCTAGGGAAACATACAGACTGAGAGTGAGAGGATGGAAAAAGATATTCCATGCAAGTGGAAATTAAAAGAAAGCTGCAGTAGCAATCAGACAAAATAGATTTTAAAATAAAGACTATTACAAGAGACAAGGAAGAACACTACATAATGATCAAGGGATCAATCCAATAAGAATATATAACAATTGTAAATATTTATGCACCCCACAGAGGAGCACCTCAGTACATAAGGCATATACTAATAGCCATAAAAGGGGAAGTCGCCAGTGACACAATCATAGTAGGGGACTTTAACACCGCACTTTCACCAATGGACAGATCATCCAGATGAAAATAAGTAATGAAACACAAGCTTTAAATGATACATTAAACAAGATGGACTTAATATTTATAGGACATTCCATCCAAAAACAACAGAATACACATTTTTCTCGAGAGCTCATGGATCATTCTCCAGGATAGATCATATCTTGTGTCACAGATCAAGCCTTGGTAAATTTAAGAAAATTGAATTCATATCAAGTATCTTTTCTGACCGCAATGCTATGTGTCTAGTTATCAGTTACAGGAAAAAATATGTAAAAAATACAAACACATGGAGGCTAAACAAAACACTACTTAATAACCAAGAGATCACTGAAGAAATTGAAGAGGAAGTCAAAAAATACCTAGAAACAGATGACAATGAAAACATGATAACACAAAACCTATGGGAAGCAGCAAAAGCAGTTCTAGTAGGGAAGTTTATAGCAGTACAATCCTACCTTAAGAAACAAGAAACATCTCAAATAAACAACCTAACATTATACCTAAAGCAATTAGAGAAAGAAGAACAAAAATACCCCAAAGTTAGCAGAAGGAGAGAAATCATAAAGATAAGATCAGAAATAAATGAAAAAGAAATGAAGGAAATTATAGCAAAAATCAATAAATCTAAAAGCTGGTTCTTTGAGAAGATAAACAAAATTGATAAACCATTAGCCAGACTCATCAAGAAAAAAAAGGAGAAGACTCAAATCAATAGAACTAGAAATGAAAAAGGAGAAGTAACAACTGACATTGCAGAAATACAAAGGATCATGAGAGATTACTACAAACAACTCAATGCCAATAAAATGGACAACCTGGAAGAAATGGGCATAGAGGGAACTTTCCTCAGCATGAAAAAGGCCATATATGACAAACCCATAGACAACGTTGTCCTCAATGGTGAAAAACTGAAACCATTTCCACTAAGATCAGGAAGAAGACAAGGTTGCCCACTCTCACCACTAATATTCAACATAGTTTTGGAAGTTTTAGCCACAGCAATCAGACAAGAAAAAGAAATAAAAGGAATCCAAATCATAAAAGAAAAAGTAAAACTGTCACTGTTTACAGATGACAGGATATTATACAAAGAGAATCCTAAAGGTGCTACCTGAAAACTGCTAGAGTTATTCAATGAATTTGGTAAAGTACCAGGATACAAAATTAATGCACAGAAATCTCTAGCATTCCTATACACTAATGATGAAAAATCTGAAAGGGTAATTAAGAAAACACTCCCATTTACCACTGCAACAAAAAGAATAAAATATCAAGGTATAAACCTACCTAACAAGACAAAAGACCTGTATGCAGAAAACTATAGGACACTGATGCAAGAAATTAAAGATGATACAAATAGATGGAGAGATATACAATGTTCTTGGACTGAAAGAATCAACATTGTGAAAATGACACTACTACCCAAAGCAATCTACAGATTCAATGCAATCCCTATCAAACTACCACTGGCATTTTTCACAGAATGAGAATAAAAAAATTCACAATTTGTATGGAAATGCAAAAGACCCCGGATAGTCAAAACAATCTTGAGAAAGTAAAACAGAGCTAGAGGAATCAGGCTCCCTCACTTCAGACTATAATACAAAACTACAGTAATCAGGATAGTATGGTACTGGAACAAAAACAGAAATATAGATCAATGGGACAGGATCGAAAGCCCAAAGATAAAACCATGCACATATGGTCACCTTATCTTTGATAAAGGAGGAAAGAATATACAGGTGAAGAAAACACAGTCTCTTCAATAAGTGGTGCTGGGAAAATTGGAATGGTACATGTAAAAGTATGAAATTAGAACACTCCCTAACACCATACACAAAAATAAACTCAAAATGAATTAAAGACCTAAATGTAAGGTCAGACACTATCGAACTCTTACAGGAAAACATAGGCAGAACACTCTATGACATAAATCACAGAAAGATCCATTTTGGCCCACCTCCTAGAGAAATAGAAATAAAAATAAACAAATGGGACCTAATGAAACTTAAAAAAACTTTTGCACAGCAAAGGAAACCATAAACAAGATGAAAAGACAACCCTCGGAATAGGAGAAAATATTTGCAAATGAAGCAACTGGCAAAGGATTAATCTCCAAAATTTACAAGCAGCTCATGCAGCTCAATATCAAAAAAACAAACAATCCAATCCAAAAATGGGCAGAACACCTAAATAGACATTTCTCCAAAGAAGATATACAGATTGCCAACAAACACATGAAAGAATGCTCAACATCATTAATCATTAAAGACATGCAAGTCAAAACTACAATGAGATATCATCTCACACAGGTCAGACTGGCCATCATCTAAAAATCTACAAACAATAAATGCTGGAGAGGGTGTGGAGAAAAGGCAACCCTCTTGCACTGTTGGTGGGAATGTAAATTGATACAGCCACTATGGGGAACAGTATGGAGGTTCCTTAAAAAACTAAAAATAGAGCTACCATACGACCCAGCAGTCCCACTACAGGGCATATGCCCTGAGCAAACCATAATTCAGAAAGAGTCACAGGGCTTCCCTGGTGGTGCAGTGGTTGACAGTCCGCCTGCTGATGCAGGGGACACGGGTTCGTGACCTCATCCGGGAAGATCCCACATGCCACAGAGTGGCTAGGCCCATGAGCCATGGCTGCTGAGCCTGTGCATCCGGAGCCTGTGCTCCACAATGGGAGAAGCCACAGCAGTGAGAGGCCTGCATACTGCAAAAAAAAAAAAGAAAAAAAGAAAGAGTCATGTACCAAAATGTTCATTACAACTTTATTTACAATAGCCAGAACATGGAAGCAACCTAAGTGTCCATCAACAGATGAATGGATAAAGATATGGCACATATATACAATGGAATATTATTCAGCCATAAAAGAAACAAAATTGCGTTATTTGTAGTGAGGTGGATGGACCTAGAATCTGTCATAAAGAGTGAAGTAAGTCAGAAAGAGAAAAACAAATACCATATGCTAACACATATATATGGAATCTAAGAAAAAAAAAGGTCATGAAAAACCTAGCAGAAGATGGGAATAAAGACTCAGACCTACTAGAACATTGACTTGAGGATATGGGGAAGGGGAAGGGGAAGCTGTGACAAAGTGAGAGTGGCATGGACATATATACACTACCAAATGTAAAATTGATAGCTAGTGGGAAGCAGCCACATAGCACAGGGAGATCAGCTCGGTGCTTTGTGATCACCTAGACGGGTGGGATAGGGAAGGTGGGAGGGAGTGAGATGCAAGGGGGAAGAGATATGGATACATATGTATATGTATAACTGATTCACTTTGTTATAAAGCAGAAACTAACACACCTTTGTAAAGCAATTATACTCCAATAAAAATGTTTAAAAATAAAAAATATAAAAATCATAGAAATTCTGATAATATCTACATGTAAATATGTATGTATGTTATAAAATTATATTATATCATATTATTAGACACATTTATATCAGCTGTGTGCTCTTTAAGGAAGTATTTCTAAAATAAATATACCACTGCAAATTTGGAAATAGAAGAGAAAATGGTAAGAATATAAATTCCAGGGCTTCCCTGGTGGAGCAGTGGTTGAGAGTCCGCCTACTGATGCAGGGGACACGGGTTCGTGCTCCGGTCCGGGAAGATCCCACATGCTGCGGAGCAGCTAGGCCCGTGAGCCATGACCGCTAAGCCTGTGTGTCCAAAACCTGTGCTCTGCAACGGGAGAGGCCACAACAGTGAGAGGCCCGCATACCACAAAAAATGCCGGACTGAGTAGGGGAAAATAAACAATGCTTTTTACTACTAAAAATCATTTGCTATAATTAAGCTTCTATTGCTATTTAAAACTGTAGGAAATTAGGAAGAGGAAGAAGAAATTTCTCACTACACTAAAGATTAGATACTCCAAATCTAAAGCAAACATCATTCTTACTGATGATGCATTAAAGTAGTGACCATAGCATCTGGACCAGAACAAGGGTAATTAATTCTATTTCTAACCTTTCAATTTTATGTGAAGAACCATCACAAAACAATAAAATAAGGAAAATAATTAAAATGTATTAACTGTTGGGAAAGAAGAGGATTTATAAAGATTAATATTAATATTTATTTCCTGGAAAATCAATTGGCAAACTATTATGTCATAATTTATATGGATTTCTAGCCTTCATATGAATAAAATATTCATGAATGAAAGACAAAATACAGTAAAATCAATAGATTTCCTTTATATCATATATAAAAGGTATATAATAGGAAAGTATAGCTCATTTATAATAACAATCAAAACCTGAAGAAACTCAGAATTATCTGAATCACAGTTTCTTCAGACAAACTCCACAGAACGATGTAAAGTAAATCTTAATAAAAAGGATTGCTATCATGCCTATGGATCCTTTCAGTTCTGCAATTACTTCAGTACTGTTAAGTGGTAAATTTTCCCCAAATTAATTGATAAATGCAATATTTCAATCAAAATCCAAACAGGATATTTTGAACCTTCTCAATTTGATCCTAAAGTTGATATGGAAAATATATATCTAAAAATAAAAATAGTAATGGAAATTAAAAACAAAGATATGAGGGTTTTCTTATTCTGATGTCAAAGCATCTATTCATCTGTGATTAAAAATGTATTTATTACCACAGGAATATACAAAAGAGCAGAAAATAAAAATGAGAATTTAGGGAGTGCAGAAATAAGCATGTACATATAGGTATATCTAATGTGCTGTGAAACTTCACATATGTGACCTGAAGATGAATAATTCAGTAAGTGAGTTTGGGACACCAGGGGGAACATTTAAATCATTTTTTATTTGGATCTATTTATACCAAATCCAAACTTCAAAGATATTACAAGTAAAGACAGAAAAATGCATTTATAACCCTGGATTTGCTGAAATTATGCCTCAATTAACCTTGCCATGAGTCTTTTTTCTTATGGTGACCCAGTATCAATTGAATGTCTAGAGAGTAAACCTAAAGGGGTTGGACAATAAATATATCAAATGATAAAATACAAACAAAACAAACCAAAATGTAACTAGCTGGTCTTGATTCCAAATATAAATTAAATATTTTTTATAAGTTGAATGGTTAATAAGATTTTTTACATATCTGTCTTAATTTGATTAAAATGAAAACAAAACATACATAAACTATACAAAGTTTTAATGCTGCCAATCTAAATATCTTGTCCTCTTTCTATGTTAAAATGAGTCAAAATTTTATAGTTTTAAATGTTTTGTTTTGTTCCCTCTACTGTTCTCTGAAGAGATTTATCTTAAAAAACAAAAACAGGGCTTCCCTGGTGGCGCAGTGTTTGAGAGTCCGCCTTCTGATGCAGGGGACAAGGGTTCGTGCCCCGGTCCGGGAAGATCCCACATGTCGTGGAGTGGCTGGGCCCATGAGCCATGGACGCTGAGCCTGCGCATCCAGAGCCTGTGCTCTGCAACGGGAGAGGCCACGACAGTGAGAGGTCCGCGTACCGCAAAAACATAAACAAAAACAAAAACAAGGATAGAATATTTGAGTTACCTTGAATAATCTAAGGCCAGCTTTTGTCAAATTGTGTTTTCATCATCTCTTAATAGGTGTTACTTGGAAAACATATTCAGTGGTGAAAGGTGGAGAAATTTGGAGTTAAGCATAGTTTATGTGAATGCTAATGAGCAATATGAATCTTTACAAGAAAGATATTATTTTAGTGTTTCCCAAATTTATGACTCCAGAAACTTGTTTTACAAAAAGTGTTGTAGAGAGCACATTTTGGGAATGTGCAATATTGCTAATAATTGTTATGTGTTTAACACTGTAAAATAATTAGACTCTGAAAACACTATTAATATAGTATGGGTTTCAGTTATGAAATAGATATGAATTATTTATTCTAGAATTAGAAATGAGTTCAAAAGTTACTTTTGAAACTCTTTATCTCTCACTTTTTTTTAAGTCCTATGTATTTATTCATTTCCATATCTAAAATGAATCTTCTCAAATGAATAACAGGCATTATTAGGTGAAGGAAAAGTAATGCAATCTACTTTTAACAATGAAGGCACTTCAGTTTATTAAATTAATGAACATTAATTTAAGCATTTCCAATTAACCTTCTCTATCCCCAAAGTCTCCTAGAGTTCCCAGTTGTTGCTGTACCTTAATCTTTCTCAGCTATGACTTGAATCATACTTTTGGTAACTTGCCATTCTCAGTGACAGTGATTAGTTGGAAAGGAGCAACTCACTAAGAGGTTGAATTCCAAAGTGCCAACAGATAAAACAGTCATCTGGCAGATCATCTGGCAAAAAAAGTATATCATTGTATCTGGAGGGAAAAAAATGCAGGCTCACCTGTACCATGAACTCCCCCTTCCTTGTTCTATTCACTGCATGTCAAGATATTCTTGGATATATGGGAATGACTTTTTTCCCCTACTACCTGAATCATTTATACATAAAATGAAAATAGTATAGGGTACTAGGCATGTACCCAGAGAAAACCATAATTCAAAAAGATACATGCGCCCCAATGTTCATTGCAGCAGTATTTACAAAAGCCAGGTCATGGAAGCAACCTAAATGCCCATCAACAGAGGAATGGATAAAGAAGATGTGGTACATATATACAATAGGATATTACTCAGCCATTAAAAGGAACGAAATTGGGTCATTTGTAGAGACATGGATGGATCTAGAGACTGTCATACAGAGTGAAGTTAAGTCAGAAAGAGAAAAACAATTATCGTATATTAACGCATATATGTGGAATCTAGAAAAATGGTACATATGGTTTGCAAGGCAGAAATAGAGCACAGATGTAGAGAACAAATGTATGGACACCAAAGTGAGGAAGTGGGTGGATGGGGGGGGTGGTGGTGGGATGAATTGGGAGATTGGGATTGACATGTATATATAGATATATTATAGATAACATGTATAAAATAGATAACTAATAAGAAGCTGCTGTATAAAAAATAAATAAAATTAAATTCAAAACTTCAAAAAAAAATAGTATAGGGTAGCATAATATTAGAGGCTGAAAACATTCTAAGATAATATTTTCTTTGAAAATATATTGTAAAAGTCATTCTCATGAATATCAAGCCTGAATTTTTTTTAAAAAAATAATAGTTAAATATGAGTCATGATTACTAAAGCTTGCATAAAAATATAAAAACTCTTTCACGGGAAAAAAACTCAAAAAACCCATCATTTTTATTTCCATAATGGAATGCTGTTTATTGACACCTAATTATCTTTTTAAAGAGAAGACTGTAACAGTGGTAAAGAGATTATGATAACAGTATAACTCTCAGTAAAAATGTGGTTCATTAAGTATGATCATTGTAGTTCTTACCTCCTAAAAATACTCTTTGGAAATTACAATGATTGTTCACATTTAAATCAGATTATCACATTAAATTTCATAACTAATAAAGTTATTTTTGTTTAATATATTTTCATTTCTAAACCTTAGCAAAGATGACATTTTGGCATATTTTAAATAAGGGGAATCCTATTGATTGGTCAAGTGTCCAATTTGTTGTTTTGTTTTACAGAAATATGAAACATTATTTCAATTCTTTTGCATCTGCTAAACCCATGTGTCTGGCTAAAATGAAAAATTGGAACTATGTTATATTCTTCTAATTTAGATGTCTATAGTGAGCCATGAAGTGTTCATACAGCTGTGAAATGTTTAAGTGGTTTTTAAGCATATTTTAGGACCTGCCATTATAACTATTATGTCAGAAAATAATTATTGCTAGAAAATTTCTCACAGAAAGTGAAAATGGTGATTTTTTTTTCCTTTTTTTCTCTCTTGTGAAAAGGTTGTTTGGTCTCTCTCATTTAATGCCTAAAAAAATTCTTAATATTACTGTTGATAAAACACTCAATTATACTGTTGAAGAAGTGAGTATTCAATATTTACCAAATATGAGATTTAATTAAAGGGACTATTTTAATAATCTAAGAAAAAATATAATCTTCTAAATAAAATTAACAATATTTGTTGTGTTCCATTTCACAAGGCAGATATATTACATATGTTAAAAAATATATGTGGCAATGCAGTATACACAAATGTTGAAATCTCTAACAAACATTTTATTTTATCATTAGCACTTAATAGTGTTATCTGGACAGGATGATACAGTCCTTTCTCTGTTCCCTCTCAAAATAAAAATCTGGGCCAGCTAATCAAAAATATAAATTCTTCCTTAGACTTGAGCAAGCTACTTCCAAATATTCAAACAATCCATTTACAAAGAGGTATGGACATCAGTCTGTCTAGAGGCAGTAAGAACAACAGAACATGAGATTCGGTTAGAATATGAAATGTTTCACTTCCAAATTGTGTAACTATAAATATGTTACTTAACCTTTCTGAAGTTTAGTTGCCTTATCTGTAAAATGCAGTTCCACCGTAACTGACGAGAGTCCATGTTTCCTTTAAAGCATTTAGCCTGATGCTTACAGAGAAAAAAGAGCAGTATTTGAAAATATGAATTTTGGAATTAGATTGCCTAATTTAATTCTAGCTCTGCCAGTTATTAACTATGTGACTTAAGGTAAATTACTGGGCATCATTTTCCTAATTTGTATAAAGGTGATGATATTTGTGCTTACTGCATAAGATGATTGCAAAAACTGAATGCTAATATAAAACATTTAGAATTGGGGTTAACGCATGACTAATAAATATATATGTGCCATTTTTATTGCTAGTAGTTGCTGTATTCTGACACATTTTAGCGGTAATTGTCATTTTGACAATTCTTATATGTACTAAGGATAAAATAATAATAGTATTAACTGAGAGATTTCTTGTATCATTTTTTAAAAATTTGGACAATTGCATTTTTTATTTAGGAAATATGGCAATGCACTCATTACTAAAATAAAGATGCTCTAAAGGAGCTTAATAAAGAGACCGAGAGAGAGAGAGAGAAAGAGACTGAAGTTACCCAAGGTTTCTTCCAGTGCAAAACTCTACAATTTGATTAGTCTTGAGATGGGTAAAATAAAAGAATAAAAATGATTCATTCAATCTTCTCAAACTTACTATTCATTGTTAAATTAATAACTGGCTATTATTCCATTGTGGAATAGAACTTTAGTCAATTTTTGAATTGGATGGAAACAAATAAGGAAAAGAAAGGACACTCCTGATTAAAGTGGTTAATTACATAAGTGTATATGGTTATTGGAGCTTAACATCTATATGTTCATAATGAGTTTATCAAAACTGGAAAGCTTCTGGTATTAATATGTCTGAGTTAAAATAGAACTGCTTTTTTCCTGCTCAGAACTCACATCACAACAAAAAAGAGAAATAGAACCAAAAGAGCAATTGCCATTTTCCACACAAATAAGAGCTTCTGTAACTGCAAATAGGGACAGGAAAGGCTGTTACATACAGTGAAAGTCAAACAGAGGGGAGAAAAGATGATTGTAGTGCCAGCCCCAGACCAAGACAGTTTTTTCAAAAATAGTACCAGTCCATTGTTTATAACAAGAATGGAAACACAGTCTGGTAATGGATGCTCAGAAAAATTTAGAAATGCAAAAATATTCTTCCAAAGGAATTTGATTAATAAGTTGAACATCATAGCAGTAGAATTTACACAAACATGGAACATGTTACTAAAACATGTTGAAGGGGAAAGACTCTATATTGTGAGAAGAAATGAAGCTTTAATCTCTGTAGAGCAGTAAAATGAAAAATAATTTAGATGCTCATATTGTAAACTTATTGTAAACCAGAGACAATTATTTCTAGCATGAACAAAATGGCCAAGGATTACCAGCCTCATTTAAAATTAGTTATTAATTTAAAAAAATCAAAATTAAAAAATAAGCAAACTGATGGAGAAAATAAACATAAAACAGAAAGTAAACTCTCCAAAAGTTGTCATTGTCAAATGCAGCTGGTGAAAATCATTAAAGTTTTCACAAGAATTTGAAAAAAAAATATCAAAGTAATAATCTGTATTAGTTACCTATTGTGGCTTAAGAAAATTTATTAGTAGTTTCAAATGACAAACATTTATTATATCACAGTTTATGTGGGTTAGGTATTCAGGAAAAGCTTAGCTGGGTGGTTCTGACTGAGGGCCTTTCATGAAGTTGTCATTAATATGTCTGCCCATGGTGCAGTCATCTGAAGGCTTGACAGCAGCTGAAGGATACACCTCCCACTTTATACAGGTGGCTGAGGTCAGGACATCTCAGTTCTTTGCCATGAGGACTTCCCATAGAGCTGCTAAGAAAATGGTAGCTGCTTTCCCCAGAGCAAGTGATGAAAGAGAGAGAGAGAGAGAGAGAAAGTCAGTCACAATGCCTTGTTATGACCTAGTTTTTGAAGTTGTATGCTATCACTTCACTACCACTTTATTTTATTTCTTAAAAGCAAGTCACTAAGTTCAGCCTATGATCAAAGGAGAGGAATCAGGGCCCACCTCTTGAAGGGAGGAGTTACAAAAAAATTTGTGACCATATTTACAAAACTAGCATATCACCCATTTAAAAATATGAACTCAACATATAGACCTAAGGGCTCAGAAATTATGTGGCAAAATGAATTTAAGCTGATAGAGCTCAAAAAAATTGAGAGAAATATTTTATAGTAGAAATAAAAGCTAACTTGAAAACAAGACAGAGAAGAGTAGGCAGGACAAAACACTGATAAAAGATACATAATAAGGGCTCATGGAGGACTTGAATTACAGAAGTGAGCAAAAGAAAATGAAATTATTAGATGCTTTATAGGATTAACAAGGAAATGATTGTGTTTTTCACTAATCATATTTAAAATTATTGGCACTCTCACTCTATGTAAATATTAAGGTTCATCTCTCCGAAAACAAAACTCAGGCATGGACCTGTTACTAGGATCAATGAAAAGTGAACCAAAGTAATATATGCCCCTCTGGGCAGAACTTTTAGATCCCAAAGCATGGTATGTCAGGCTCTCTTTTTCCCTGCTTCTCTGATCAACATCTCTATTAGACAGAGCTCTTAAATGTCCATGATGACAGAACACCACTGAAGACATGCAATGAGTGAAATAAACTTGATTTTTAAAGTTTTTGAAATTTGTGAGCTTGTTTATTAATGTAGTATAAATAAGCTTTTCCTAAATAACATGGACTCTGAGTAGAGCTTATACTATCCTCAGTCCTGGATCTCAGGGTTTGGACTTGGACTGAAACTAACACTGTCAGCTCTTCTGGTTCTCCTGCCTTTGGGTTTAGACTGGAGCTATACCACTGGTTTTCCTGAATCTCTACTTTGATGACTGCAGATCTTAGATGTTTCAGACTCTATAATCCTGTGAGTCAATCCCTCTTTCTGTGTCTCTTTCTGTGTCTCACCCTCTGTCTCTCTCTCTCTCTCTCTATACACACACACAAACACAGAGAGAGAGAGAGAGAGAGAGAGAGAGGGAGAGATACAGCTTTCTAACTGGTTTCTCTGACTCCATCCTTATCCTAGTCCAATAATACAACTGCCAAAATGACGTGTCTAATGAAATACATCAGGCCATACCACTGCCTGCTGAACAACTATTTATCAGCTCTTCACCTTTTTCAGAATAAAGGTTAAAGTTATCATGACTTGTGGTGCATTTAATAATCTGAAAATAATGTTATAAATAGTAAAATAACATTATAAAGACAAAAAATATTATAATTCATAAATGCCATAATATATTGCTAAACCATCTATTAATTATAAATGAAACTTAAGAAAAATTACTAAACTCTTGAACCTGAAATGAAAATAAAAATGGAAATACTAATTGTGTAATGGTAAGCTATGCTAATGTAGAACTTAGAATTTAGTTATTTAGAGATATTCTGTCCATTTAGGTACTTAGAGTTGGTAGTCGCTAGCCACTTGGTTATTGGCATTTAGACTTAAATTAATTTAAATATATGAAATATAAATAAGTGTATTGTTAAATAAATAAAACTTAAAAAGTAGCTTTACTAGCCAGTCTTCAATGACTCGATTGTCATCTGTGACTTGTGGTTACATATTGGACACCTGTAAATACAAAATATGTTTAACACACATGTAATACTGTAATACTACTTATCCCTTTTAGAAAAAATATTTGCCTTTTATATGAACCATCAGTTAATCTAGGGCTTTGATCCAACCTGAGGATATACACACAAAACAGAACAAGAGTTTTCTTCTGGGTTAAACTATTATGAAATGCAGACATTATCTTTTTCTGTGTTCTAATTTTAGCTTTCAATTCAGAGTATTTGAGCCTGTAATACCAAGTTTCAATTTCTAGTGTAGGTTTAAACCAGTTCATGCATTCATAGAGATAGAAGCACCTAATGAGTCACAAATTTGTATACGGACCACCAGAACATGAGATTCGGTTAGAATATGAAATGTTTCACTTCCAAATTGTGTAACTATAAATATGTTACTTAACCTTTCTGAAGTTTAGTTGCCTTATCAGTAAAATGCAGTTCCACTGTAACTGACGAGAGTTCATGTTTCCTTTAAAGCATTTAGCCTGATGCTTACAGAGAAAAAAGAGCAATATTTGAAAATATGAATTTTGGAATTAGATTGCCTAATTTAATTCTAGCTCTGCCAGTTATTAACTATGTGATTTAAGGTAAATTACTGGGCATCATTTTCCTGATTTGTATAATGGTGATAATATTTGTGCTTATTGCATAAGATGATTGCAAAAACTGAATGCTAATATAAAACATTTAGAATTGGGGTTAACGCATGACTAATAAATTTCTTACTGTATTTGATAATATTTCTTTTATATAAAATGAAATGCAAAATGATGAGAGAAGTTACTGAGTGACTCTAAATGTTAAAACTTCTTTGTGTAAAAAGGAGATTGGTGGGCTTCCCTGGTGGTGCAGTTGTTGAGAGTCCGCCTGCCGATGTAGGGTGACACGGGTTCGTGCCCCAGTCTGGAAAGATCCCACATGCTGCGGAGCGGCTGGGCCCATGAGACATGGCTGCTGGCCCTGTGCGTCCAGAGCCTGTGCTCCTCAGTGGGAGAGGCCACAACAGTGAGAGGCCCGCATAATGCAAAAAAAAAAAAAAAAATGGAGATTGGTAAGATTGGGGGAAATGTATGTTTATTTTTATAATTGTTAGCAATATAAATGCAAACAAAACAATGAATTTTCAGGGAGTTTAGACTCTAGAGAGGATGACAATAAGCATATAAAGAAATATTTTGTAAAGAATTTGACTTGAAATTGTCATGGAAAATCTTTCAGACACTCTCTATTTTAATTGCTTAGGTTTTATTCACATATATTTTTTATTTGTACAGTTTCACAGACAAGTTACTTGTGTTTAAGAAAAAGATATCAACTAACTAATGAATTAGACGATGGTTCAAGAATATGGAGAACTTTGAGAGTTGGGGTTGGGAAGGAAGGACAATATTATGTAGGGTTTAGAATTTAGTGTTTAGGGTGTAGTGTTCAGAGTTTCTTCATTTTATTTTCAACATATTTTAGTCCAAATTTAATTGCCTTTTATTTTTAAATCAGCCTTCTTTTGGTTTAATGTTTCTTGCTCATTTAAATACTGTTTTCCACAAAATTGTGACGTACACTATGTTTATATAAAAGCATTGGAGTAGCTTAATTATTGTATATAATTATAACAATTTCCTAGTAAATGAATACATTTTCTGTAAGACTGAATGATGACTATCCTTAATTTTTCTTCACATCCTCCACTAAACACTCTATGTTAGATGAAATTTACTATAAATTGTTAAAACCAGAACTTTATGTTTTCTTAATGTTTACTCTCAAAGAATTAAGTTAAATTCAACATAAAAAAATTACCAAGATCAAAAGATTGCATTTAAAATTGTTTAAATATTTTCATTATTTTTTAGGTTACCTTCAAAACACTAATTAATATAGAATCAGAAGAGGACCTTCAAGACGGCGGAGGAGTAAGACATGGAGATCCCCACGTGGAGGAAGGTGTGGGGACCTTCCTCCCCACAAACACATCAAAAATACAACTACATGTGGAACAACTCCCAAAGAACACCTGAACAATGACAGAAGACCTCAGAATTCCCAAAAGTCAACAAACTCCCTACGTACCTGGGTAGGGCAAAAGAAAAAAGAAAAACCAGAGACAAAAGAATAGGGACAGGACCTGCTCCTCTGGAAGGGTTCTGTGAAGGTGGAAAAGTTTCCACACACTAGTAAGCCCCTTCACTGTTGGAGACGGGGGGTGGGGGAGGTGGAAGCTTCAGAGCCACAGAGGAGACTGCAGCAACAGGGGTGTGGATGTCAAAGCAGAGAGATTCCTGCCCAGAGGATCAGTGCAGACCAGCACTCACCAGCCTGAGATACTTGTCTGCTCAACAGCCCAGGCAGGTGGGGGCTAAGAGCTGAAGCTCGGGCTTCAGAGGTCAGATCTCAGGGAGAGGACTGGGGTTGGCTGTATGAACACAGCCTGAAGGGGGCTGGTGTGACACAGCTAGCTGGGAGGGAGTCTGGGAAAAAGTCTGGAACTGCCTAAGAGGCAAGAGATAATTGTTTCGGTGTGAGTGAGGAGAGGAGATTCAGATCACTGCCTAAATGAGCTCCAGAGACAGGCACATGCTGCAGCTATCAGTGCGGACACCAGAGATAAGCATGAGATGCTAAGGCTGTTGCTGCAGGCACCAGGAAGCCTGTGTGCAAGCACAGGTCACTATCCACACCTCCGCTCCAAGGACCCTGTGCAGCCGACCACTGCCAGGGTCCCAGAATCCAGGGATAACTTCCTCAGGAGAACACATGGCATGCCTCAGGCTGGTGCAATGTTATACCAGCCTCTTCCATGACAGGCTTACCCTGCATTCCATACCCCTCTGTCCCCCCAGCCTGAGTGAGCCAGAACCCCCTAATCAGCTGCTCCTTTAACCCCCTCCTGGCTGGGCAGGGAACAGACGCCCTGAGATGACCTACACGCGGAGGCAGGGTTAAATCCAAAGCTGAACCCTAGGAGCAGTGCGAACAAAGAAGAGAAAGGGAAATCTCTCCTAGCAGCCTCAGGAGAAGTGGATTAAATCTCCGCATTCAGCTTGATGTACCCTGCATCTGTGGAATACCTGAATAGACAATGAATCATCCCAAAATTGAGGGGATGGACTTTGGGAGCAACTGTAAACTTGGGGTTTGTTTTCTGCTTCTAATTAATATCTGGTTTTATGTTTATCTTAGTTTAGTATTTAGAGCTTATTATCATGGATAAATTTGTTTATTGATATGGTTGCTCCTTTATTTTATATATATATATATATTTTTTTTTCTTTTTCAATTTTTATGAGTGTGTATGGGTATACTTCTTTGTGTGATTTTGTCTGTATAGCTTGGCTTTTACCATTTTTCCTAGGGCTCTGTCTGTTTTTTTGTTTTTGTTTTATAGGATAGTTTCTAGTGCTTATTATCATTGGTGGATTTCTTTACCGGTTTGGTTGCTCTCTTCTTTCTTTCATTTTTTAAAATTTTTTATTACTTTTTAATTTTTAATAATATTTTTTTAATTTTCATTTTAATAACTATATTTTATTGTATTGTATGTTTTTCTTTCTCTTTTTTTCTCCCTTTTCTTCTGAGCCATGTGGATGACAGGGTGTTGGTCCTCTGGCTGGTTGTCAGGCCTGAGCCTCTTAGGTGGGAGAGCTGAGTTCATGACACTGAACCACCAGAAACCACCCGACCCTATGTAATATCAAACGGTGAAAGCTCTCCCAGAGATCTCCATCTCAGCACTAAGACCCAGCTCCACTCAATCACCAACAAGATACAGTGCTGGACACCCCATACCAAACAAATAACAAGACAAGAACACAACCCCACCCATTAGAAGAGAGGTTGCCTGAAATCATAATAAGTTCACAGACACCCCAAAACACACCACCAGATGCAGTCCTGCCCAACAGAAAGATAAGATCCACCCATATCCACCAGAACACAGGCACCAATCCCCTTCACCAGAAAGCCTACACAACTCACTGAACTAACATTACCCACTGAGGGCAGACACCAAAAACAACAAGAACTACGAAACTGCAGCCTGTGAAAAGGAGACCCCAAATGCAGTAAGTTAAGCAAAATGAGAAGACAGAGAAATACACAGCAGATGAAGGAGCAAGGTAAAAACCCACCAGACCAAACAAAGGAAAAGGAAATAGGCAGTCTGGCTGAAAAAGAATTCAGAGTAATGATAGTAAAGATGATCCAAATTCTTGGAAATAGAATAGAGAAAATACAGGCAACATTTAACAAGGCCCTAGAAGAACTAAAGAGCAAACAAACAATGATGAACAACAAAATAAATGAAATTTAAAATTCTCTAGAAGGAATCAACAGCAGAATAACTGAGGCAGAAAAACAGATAAGTGACCTGGAAGATAAAACAGTGGAAATAACTACCACAGAGCAGAATGAAGAAAAAAGAATGAAAAGAATTGAGGACAGTCTCACAGACCTCTGGGACAACATTAAACTCACCAACATTCAAATTATAGGGGTCCCAGAAGAAGAAGAGGAAAAGAAAGTGTCTGAGAAAATATTTAAAGAGATTATAGTTGAAAAATTCCCTAATATAGGAAAGGAAATACTCAAGTCCAGGAAGTGCAGAGAGTTCCGTAGAGGATAAATCCAAGGAGAAATGCGCCAAGACACATATTAAGCAAACTATTCAAAATTAAATACAAAGAAAAAATATTAAAAGCAGCAAGGGAAAAGCAACAAATAACATACAAGGGAATCCCCATAAAGTTTACAGCTGATTTATCAGCAGAAACTCTGCAAGCCAGAATGGAATGGCAGGACATATTTAAACTGATGAAAGGGAAGAAACTACAACCAAAATTATTCTAGCCAACAAGGATCTTATTCATATTTGATGGAGAAATTAAAACCTTTACAGAAAAGCAAAAGCCAAGAGAATTCAGCACCACCAACACAGCTGTACAACAAATGCTAAAGGAATTTCTCTAGGCAGGAAACACAAGAGAATCAAAAGACCTACAATAACAAACCCAAAACAATTAAGAAAACGGTAATAGGAACATACCTATTGATAATTACCTTAAATGTAAATGGATTAAATGCTTCAAACAAAAGACATAGACTGGCTGAATGGATAAAAAACAAGACCCGTATATATGCTGTCTACAAGAGATCCACTTCATACCAAGGGACACATAAAGACTGAAAGTGAGGGAGTGGAAAAACGTATTCCATATAAATGGAAATGAAAAGAAAGCTAGAGTAGCAATTCTCATATCAGAGAAAATGGACTTTAAAATAAGCACCGTTACAAGGGACAAAGAAGGACACTACAGAATGATCAAGGGATCAAACCAAGAAGAAGATATCACAATTGTAAATATTTATGCACCCTACATAGGAGCACCTCAATACATAAGGCAAATGCTAACAGCCATAAAAAGGGAAATCGAGGGGCTTCCCTGGTGGTGCAGTGGTTGAGAGTGCACCTGACGATGCAGGGGATGCGGGTTTGTGCCACAGTCTGGGAAGATCCCACATGCCACAGAGTGGCTAGGCCCGTGAGCCATGGCCATTGAGCCTGTGCTCCACAATGGGAGAGGCCACAACAGTGAGAGGCCCGCCTACCACAAAAAAACAACAAAAAAAGGACATTGACAGTAACACAATCATACTAGGGGACTTTAACACCCAACTTTCACCAATGGACAGATCACCCAAAATGAAAATAACTAAGGAAACACAAGCTTTAAATGATACCTTAACCAAGATAGACTTAATTGATCTTTATAGGACATTCCATCAAAAACCAGCAGAATACACATTCTACTCAAGTGCTCATGGACCATTCTCCAGGATAGGTCATATCTTCGGTCACGTATCAACCCTTGGTCAATGTAAGAAAATAGAAATCATATCAAGTATCTTTTCCTACAACAATGCTACGAGACTAGATATCAGTTACAGGAAAAAAATGTGTAAAAAATGCAAACACATAGAAGCTAAATAATACACTACTAAATAACCATGAGATCACTGAAGAAAAAATCAAAGCAGAATTCAGAAAATACCTAGAAACAAATGACAATGAAAACACGACATCCCAAAACCTATGGGATGCAGAAAAACTGTTCTAAGAGGGAAGTTTATAGCAATACAATCGTACCTCAAGAAACAAGAAACATCCCAAATAAACAACCTAAACTTACACCTAAAGCAATTAGAGAAAGGAGAACAAAAAAACCCCAAAGTTAGCAGAAGGAAAGAAATCATAAAGATCAGATCAGAAATAAATGAAAAAAAAAATGAAGGAAACAATAGCAAAGATCAATAAAACTAAAATATGGTCCTTTGAGAAGATAAATAAAATTGATAAAACATTAGACAGATTCATCAAGAAAAAAAAGGAGAAGACTCAAATCAACAGAATTAGAAACCAAAAAGGTAAAGTAACAACAACTGACACTGCAGAAATGCAAAGAATCATGAGAGATTACTACAAGCAGCTATATGCCAATAAAATGGACAACCTGGAAGAAATGGACAAATGGCATTTTTCACAGAACTAGAACAAAACATTTCATAATTTGTATGGAAACACAAAAGACCCCATTTAGCCAAAGCAATCTAGAGAAAGAAAAACGGAGCTGGAGACTTCAGACTCTACCACAAGTCTACAGTGATCAAGGCAGTATGGTACTGACCCAAAAACAGAAATATAGATCAATGGAATAGGATACAAATCCCAGAGATAAACCCATACACATATGGTCATCTTATCTTTGATTAAGGAGGCAAGAATATACAATGCAGAAAAGACAGCCTCTTCAATAAGTGATGCTGCGAAAACTGGACAGATACATGTAAAACAGTGAAATTCGAACATTCCCTGCTTCCATACATAAAAATAAACTCTAAATGGATTAAAGACCTAAATGTAAGGCCAGACACTATATCACTCTTAGAAGAAAATATAGGTCGAACACTCTATGACATAAATCACATCAAGATCCTTTTTGACCCACCTCCTAGAGAAATGGAAATAAAAACAAAAATAAGCAAATGGGACCTGATGAAACTTAAAAGCTTTTGCATAGCAAAGGAAACCATAAACAAGACGAAAAGACAACCCTCAGAATGGAAGAAAATATTTACAAATGAAGCAACTGACAAAGGATTAATCTCCAAAATATACAAGCAGCTTATGCAGCTCAATATTAAGAAAGCAAACAACCCAATCCAAAAATGAGCAGAAGACCTAAATAGATATTTCTCGAAAGAAGGTATACAGATTGCCAACAAACACATGAAAGGATGCTCAAGATTACTAATCATTAGAGAAATGCAAATGAAAACTACAATTAGGTATCACCTCACACCTATCAGAATGGCCATAATCAAAAAATCTGTAAACAATAAATCCTGGAGAGGGTGTGGAGAAAAGGGAATCCTCTTGCACTTTTGGTGGGAATGTAAACTGATACAGCCACTATGGAGAACAGTATGGAGGTTCCTTAAGAAACTGAAAATAGAAATACCACACAACCCCACAATCCCACTACTAGGTATATACCCTGAGGAAAACATAATTCAAAAAGAGTCATGTACCACAATGTTCATTGCAGCTTTATTTACAGTAGCCAGGACATGGAAGCAACCTAATGGTCCATTGACAGATGAATGGATAAAGAAGATGTGGCACATATATACAATGGAATATCACTGAGCCATAAAAAAAATGAAATTGAGTTAGTTGTAGTGAGGTGGATGGACCTAGAGACTGTCATGCAGAATGAAGTAAGTCAGAAAGAGAAAAACAAATACTGTATGCTAACACATATATATGGGATCTAAAAAAAAAAAAAAAAAAAGTTCTGAAGAACCTAAGTGCAGGAGAGGAATAAAGATGCAGATGTAGAGAATGGACTTGAAGACAAGAGGAGGTGGAAGGGTAAGCTGGGATGAAGTGAGAGAGTGAAATGGACATATACACACTGCCAAATGTAAAATAGATAGCTAGTGGGAAGCAGTCTCATCTCACAGGGAGATCAACTCGGTGCTTTGTTTCCACCTAGAGTGGTGGGATAGGGAGTGTGGGAGGAAGATGCAAGAGGGAGGAGATATGGGATTATATGTGTACATATAGCTTTTTCACTTTTTTATACAGCAGAGACTAACATACCATGGTAACACAATTATACTCCAATAAAGATGTTAAAAAAATAAAATAAAACAAAGTAAAATAAACAGAATAAAATAAAATTGATTCTAAAAATAATCATGCTTTACAATAAAAATTAGAAAAAAAATTTCTTTATCCTTGTATTTACAGGTGAACAATGTAAAACCTAGTCAGGTGATTAATGTATTTTTTTTAATTAATAATAATAATAAAGCACAGAGAAATCACTGACTTGTTAAAGGAAAAACCCTAATTTGTCATGCAACTTGAGCCTAGATCACCTATCTTCTGCCTGACAGTAAACAATGACTAAAAATCCCTTATTCACTAATTTATACTTAATTATTCATTAGTCATATGAATCCAGGCAAACATTTGCTGTTATTTCAATTTTATATAATGTTTACATGATTAGTAATAAACTTTTTTGCTTTCTTTTCAATAGAAATCATGTCAGGAAATGAGAATATTAGTAAATGTAAGATAAGGCAGTTTTTTCTTATTAAGAAAGCTGGACAGCTGTAACAGGGCATGTTCACTACATATTTGGTTTGTGTTATGATATGAATGTATCCCCCTTAAATTCGTATATTGAAATCTTAGCTCACAAAGATGATATTAGAAATTGGAGCCTTTTGAAGGTGATTAAGTAGTGAAGGTGGTGTTCTCATAAGTGGGATTAGTACCCTTATAACTGAGACCTCACAGAGCTCCCTAGCCCTTTCCACCATGTGAGGTCACAGCAAGAAGGTGCAGGCTGTGAGCCAGGAAGAGGGCCTTTACCAGAAAGCAGCCAAGTTGGTACCCTGATCTTGGACTTTTAGCCTCAAGAACTGTGAGAAATAAATGTCTGTACTTTACAAGCTACCTGGTGCATGGAATTTTGTAAAAACAGCCCAGATGGAATAATATAGCTTGAACATTTCTGATTTAGACTCAGGAAGGGATAATTATGCCAAAAGGATAATTAAATAATGAGTATTCAACATAGTTGAAGCTCCTTATGTCTGTTATTCACCTTCATTCTGACCGTCTCATGTTTGGTGATGTGACTAGCTTATTCTATTTCACATTGAAAGCTCTTAACTTATCAAGTAAAAGTTAAGCAATATGCCATTATCCAACGAACCAAAAATCATAAGCTACTAAACAGCATTATTTGGATTCTTTAATCAGTAAGAACCTTAAAGAGTTACAGTTTTAAGGGTTAAGGATTAAACCAAATGCTACAATATGAGGTTTAAATAAGGGTGAAGACAGCTCATGAATCTAAGTGACTGTCTAACTTGGGGAAATAACATTTATAGTGTTTTAATATTTTATTTATATTAAAGAAAATTAATCAGTCTAATTTTATGTGTACTATTACTTTAATTAAAGGTGAAATGCAGTTATTTAATTTGTAATTCATACAGTTTCTGCAACAGCATATAAAATGGGATCCAACCAGGTCTCTGGACAGCGCACTATTTTAAGATCCTCTCAGCTTTGTGATTCTCTATGGGGTAAGTGAAATTTTGACTTAGACTCTCAAGAACCTGTATTTAAATAAATGTGAAATTATGAATGAAATAAGTTAAATGTATATTGTGATCATCTTCAAGAGCAGAATTACTAGGATGCACATATTATCTTTAGTAAAACTGATTTATACTGGGAGAGGTTCATATTTTATAAAAGGTCAGGCATGGCAAATATTGCATCAGAGTAAATCCTTTAAGAGTTATGTATTATAATATGCTCTGGCTTCAGGGAATTTGAAAAAATAGGTATATAAGAAATATTTCATACATTACATGTATAAGTCTAACTGAAATTCAGCTTGGATTTTTGTGTTTCAAACTTAAATTTCTGAGGATAAATAATTCCATGGAATAACTATCTAGCAGAAGAAAAACAGCACACAAATATATTCAATGAAACAGCAGATGGAGACTTTTATCATTTGCTTTATCAATTTTATAGTGTAAAATTAAAGTTGGTGAATGGTGATACATAATCTTGTTTTAGTTACTTTTGGACCTACTTACATAATATGTAAAATATTACTCACACCTCTCTGTCCACATCATAGAGGACAATAAGAGGGGGAAATCACCTATATATTGAAAGAATGTGATATTAGATGTGTGTACATATTGTATATACACAAACACACACATGTGTGTATAGCACATACATGTGAACTTTTTTTTTTTTTTTTTTGCGGTATGCAGGCCTCTCACTGTTGTGGCCTCTCCCGTTGCAGAGCACAGGCTCCGGATGCGCAGGCTCGGTGGCCATGGCCCATGGGCCCAGCTGCTCCGCGGCATGTGGGATCCTTCCAGACCGGGGCACGAACCCATGTCCCCTGCATTGGCAGGTGGACTCCCAACCACTGCACCACCAGGGAAGGGAATCCCATGTGAAATACTTTTATTAAGGAAACTTCATTCTTAATTCTTAAGAAAACATAATTATAAAATTTCTTAGAGTATCATATTGGTCAGACATAGATAAACATGTAGGTATAAGTACAGATGTAGAAATATTTGTCCAGAAAACTTCTTTTAGGACGTTTATCATTTAAAAATGCACAAAGGACTAAATTGACCCTAGGATAATAGTGGCTACTTTTATCTGAATCTCTTAGACAGCTTTAAAAAAAAACTATGATAAATAAGAATTGCATATAAAATCATATGACAACACCGTCAGCACATGAGAATTCGGAAAATACCATAGTCCTCAAATTACCTATAAGTAGAATGATGTATACCCAATTACAACAGAGCTGCCAGTGAAAATGCTGCTGTTATAAACTTGTGGGTGTAGAAAGTAGGGGAGGGGAAGTCTGAAGATACTTCGTGGAAAAGACAAGAGATCAGGTTACAGATGAAACACAAACAAAACCATTTAAAGAAAGAGAAAGTCAGTGCTAAGATGAGTGAGGCATTTGCCAGTTCATAGCATTAAATACAGGGAAGACCTTGAAAGAAAGTGGGACTGAAAAAAGAAAACTCAAGGAAACTTTGCTTTGAGAGGATAAAATGATAAGTAAAGAAGGGATGTGCCCCTTGGAGATTTTTCAGTGGGGGAGAAAAATAAAAATAAAATAAGGTGAGAAAAGTAAGGATACTGCACAAATAAAAAAGACTGATCGTACAAACCCAAACCTCCCACTCTCTATGAAATCACTATGAAAATCAACCACTACAGAAACAAACAAAAAAATGCTCTTAACTAAGAGCATTGCCCATGCAATGCCTAAAATTAGAAAAATATAAAAAAAAACAGCAAAAAAAGCAAAACAGCAAAAAATATAAATTAAAAAAACAGCAAAAAAAAGAGAAATTTTATACACACTTAAAAGGAGAAAAAAGTATTAGGAAATGAGAATTGGAACAAGCTACAGAATTCCACTCCTCCAGTAACAATAATGTAGCAGAAGAAAACTATGATATAGCACTCCAAACAGAATTAAATATTTTCAAACATTATTTGGCATTATATAGTAAAAGTGAAATTAGAAATTTAGAAACTAAGAGCAGACATGGCTAATAAACTAGAAGTAAGAGAGGTGATCAAAGCCACAAAAATTATTTATTAAAAAAAGACAAAACCATCTCAGAAATAAGGAACATATATATATTATATATATATGTGTGTGTGTGTATATATATATATATATATTTTTTTTTTTTTTTACTAAGGAATTGGCTCATGAATTTATGGAGGGAGAGAAGTCCAAGATCTGAAGTCAGCAAGTGGGAGACACAGAAGAACCAAAAATGTAATCTAGTTTTGAGTCCAAAGGCCTAAGAATTAGGAAAGCTAACTGTCCAAGTTCCAGTCTGAGTCCAAATCTGAAGGATGAAGACCATCTTCCTAGCTCAGAGACAAAGGCAAAGAATTTTTTCTGACTCAGCCTTTTATTCTATTCAATCCCTCCAGGATTGGATGAGGCCCACCCACAATGATGAGGACAATCTGTTTACACAGTTTACTGAGTCAAATGTTAATCTCATTTAGAAATACCCTGTTAAAGCAATAAATAACAGTTGTTCTATACATAACACGTGGCTGTCAAATGTAATGGTTTTTGATGAGAAATAAAAACAATAATGAGTGGTTATGTAAGAAAATAAAGAGAATTAAAGGCACTATAAAATGTGAATACACAGAATGTGATGAGGATATCTGGATGAATATTCTTAAGGATTTTGGTAATGCAGTTATTGGTAAATCCTAAAAATTTGCCAAAGCAGACCACCCATACCTAATATGAGCACTTGTGCTGGCTGATTTAACCTTATAGAAGTCTCTCTACTACAAAGTAACCAGATCTTGCATTAGCCTGGGTTCCCCAGAGAAACAGAACCAATAGGAGCAGTATACAGGGACATACTTAAACATCATGTCCAGAGTGTCAGAATAATTGTTGCATTTTGATTCTCTTACCACAAACAAGGAAGCACAGTGCCTGGTGATAGTGTTTGGATTCTGGATACAGCAAATTTCATGTATGGAAATTTTTGTTTTTCTGACCCATATACTGGATGACATGAAAAGCTGCAACCTTTAGTGTCAGAACAGAAGAAGATTCTAGAGTAGGTCCAGAGCATTTCTACTCCCACATCTTTGTGAATTAGCAGTGTGGTAGGATCACTCTTGAAAGCCATTAAAATACATGGGTGACCAACGATATTGTAATTATATCAGAAGTGACCATGTACTAAATAAAATATCCCATAAACTTAATTGTTTCTTCAACTTATTTCCCCTTAGCCATATCCCCCAAATTATCTTAATGCCTCATCCTAGCTAACTCTGAGGAAAGTGTGATGTTGGTGAAGTCAGAATAAAAATAGTCAGAATTTAAAATATCTTGCTTTTGGAAAATACATGAAAATATGTGTTTTAAAACACATTGCTAGCACCCCTTCCAGGGCCTCAGACAGCATTCTTGCATGTTATGGACCTTAAGGCTTAAGCTTCATTAGCTTCCGGAAAACCTACCTCTCTCATTGTGCTTTATTATTTGAAGCAATCTATTATCCTCTGAAATGATTTGGTTTGTTGTTTAAAGAAAGGAAAAAAAATGACCTTGAGAACTTTTCCCTTTTATAAGATCCACAAATAATAAATTACAGTTCTCATTCTGAAATCAATACTTTAACTAACTTTAATTTCATCTATTAATAAGGTAGTTTGAGGCAGAGTACTTACTGGTCTCCCAGCAATGTATATTATATATTTATTAGTTTGGCATTTTAGTTTGTTTAATTTGTCCCATCATCAGAAGCACAAATTAATCAAATTTCAACAGGGCAAATAATTCATAGAGAATAAACATCACAAGCAAACCAAGTCTCAAAATAACTTAACAAAAAATAAAAATATATCACAAACTCATATACAATGCACAGCACTGAGAAACATCAAATGGAATGAATACATGCCAACATTTTTGGCCCCAATAAGGAAATAACTAATGAAGTAGCATAGATAATAATATATATAACAGCATTCCAAACATGCTGACATAACAAATCCACAATAACTCCTGTCTAGTTGAATGATAAAAGGAGCCTAAAATGAAACACAATTTGTATAGTACTTTAGCAAAGTAGTAAAAAATGAGATGACTATCACTCTGCATTTGAGGTGGCTACTGTCTTCTGCATTGTAATAACTTAAAGGCAAATAAGAAGCAGGTATTTTGGTGTACTAAACTTACAATTAATCTTACAAACAGAAAATATAATATAAACACCCAAATTACATCTCACTTGTCTCAGTCAACTAGAATCTACAATCTTGGCTACTTACCAATAATTTGGAAGATTGGTATATAAGGAAATAAAAGCGTACTGTTTCTCACATCTCTAAAAACAAAACAAAACAGAAGATGGTCTAGTAAAAACATATCCTTGCAGTAGCTGTAGGACACATTTTCTTTACCATTGGCTGGCTGACAATCTACTTTAGATAGACATGAAATTTCAACAGATTGAATGATATGCTTATGTATTTTTCTTGCTTCTATGTATATTTCTAAGAATTATTTTGGATCTAATTGTTGAGAAAAGATTGTTGCCTCTGAGAAGTTAATGAGCTTTATTTCCTTGGACAACTTAAATTTGATATAGAATTATATTTTCCTTTTCTTTTAAACCAAGAGAAACAGCATCACATTTATGGACTAATTTTAGTATATTATTTTCACAATTTCCTGAATTAGAGCAGTAACTTCCTAAGTTGTTTCTCTGCATTTGCATTTCCTTATGAGACAAGTGTTTCTTGCTACTCCTCATCCTTGACATTGGCACTTCCAGTTGTAAGAGTGCAGAGGGATCTCAGAATTCCAGGCTATCCGGGTAAATGTGTCCTCTCTCCTAATTGTCACATTCTTCTGCTTGAAGATCATCAAGACCAATTACTTTCTGGTCAATGCTGTAGGAGTACTGCCAAGATTAGCATTTAAAGACCTTGTCACTGATTCCTGTAGTAGCTTGGAGGGTTGCCTGATCACCCTAAATCTGTTGGTATTGAACATGATCCTAGGAAGTTGATACTAAAATGTAATTTTGAAGCAAAACAAACAGTCAGATTTATAGCCTAATAAAGGACCCCATCGCTGGTCAAATTTTGGTAGTAATTTCCCTTGGCATTCTATGGAGATACAATTGTTAAAATTCTTCCAGTGGTGAATTGAGATGAGATAGATGTGGAAGACAAGGTGTGTTCAGGGAAATTTCAACCATTTGGGAGGTTCAATAGAAGCAGTAATTATAAAGAATATGGAATTGCTGTGACACTTGCTGGATGTTATTGATTCATTGCAGAAAGGTTATGAGTGATTAATAAGCCATAAAGTCTGGTAAATAGCATATAAAGGAGTCTTACCTCCTATAGCTACAGACCAGGAAAAATGATTATCAAGGTGGTAGAGCTCCAGCAAAGATTAAATTCTCAACCCCAGAAAATGCATTATGCCAAGGCCATAAACCTGATTAGGATATGCTTAATTTCCTAGAATCAATATGGACACATATGGCTTCATGCACTTAAATTCTGAATTCCCAGGTTTAGTCAAAACACTTTAGCCATACAGAAATTACTTCTCCCTGTTTAAGATAATGCACTCCATTGCTTGAAGACCATACAGAAGTCCCTTCCTTGCAAGAAAACACATGACTCCTCATAATAATATCACTCCTCTTGGCCATCAGACTGAGGCAGGAGATAGATCGGCTCCAGGTTACGCATTTACAACTGGCCTCCTGTTTATATTTCTTGGGGCAGGAAAAAGATGAGCTTCATGCTGGACACTTTCAAATAGCCTCCTGTGTGCATTTCCTGAGATAGGAGATAGGTGGGCTCCAGGTTAGATATTTACAACCAGCCTCCTGTTTGCCCTTTGAAATAGAAATAACAACAGAAACAGGGTAAATAGCCAGGTTTTGTCTCCTGAGGACACTTTAAATAACAGTCATGGCAGGAACAGTGAGGGGCTAAACCCTGTTGGGGTAAAAGATCAAGAGGTCACATATTTCCCATCCTTGAGGCAAGGGAGACACTGAACATGTGCAGAAAGGCACCTTGGAGGTCAAAAAAGGAGGGATTACCACCCCATAGTATGTGACGCCAACACCCCTTACCTCTCCCATAGCCCTCTGGGCTGGAATCCATCCTGGAAAAATTCCCTCATGTATGTTGGGGAGGGTCCTAGGGTAGGTCGGGTGTGGAAAAAGAAACCAGATAATTGGCCAAAAGTAAACAAAGACCCGGGAGAACTGCCCTATATAAATGATTTAACTGCCTCTTTACTGCACTCCTCCTCACTAGGGGCACATCTCTGCCTTGCTTCTGTCTTAACTAAACAAACTGTTTCTCTGTGTGCTCTCCCACTTATTGTGGTGCTGTGTCTCTAATAATAAACTTTGTACCTCTTTTTACAATTTTTGCCTCCTTGAGAAATGCATTTTTCAATGGGGGCAAGAACCAGGGAAAATTTGCTTATAGCCTCTAGCCCTTGCTGTTCTAGTGGCTAGGATTCCTGGTTTTCATTCAGGATACCCAGGTTCATTTCCTGGACAGGGAACTAAGATCTCACTTCAAGCCACCACTCACTGCCACTGCCTCTCTGAGATCAAGACTAATAACTAGAGCCAGGTCACAGCATAACCCTGCTGAGAAAGTGAAAGGTATCCTAAATTTGTAAGGGACTTTTCAACTGAAAACAAAATGCACAACCTAAAAGCTGAGAATTATGTTTTACTCGGTGGACTTTCTGCATACTCAAGCCCATGAGGCAGCCTCTCAGTAAATAGCTCTGCAGGACTGCTCTGAAGAGGTAAGGGAGGAGCCAGGATATATAAGAATTTTTGCAACTAAAACCAGGCAGTTGGAACACGGAAAGATTACTGTTAATTAAAGAAAAGAAGACACCTCTGGTTAATAAATTTCTCACTTTTCTATGTGTGGGAAGATGCAAGAGTCTGGGCTCATTGAAATCTTCCCTTTGACACGCACCTTAACTATCTAGGGCCAGTATCCAATTCTTCTCATCCTGAATCCCCTCAGGGTACACCACTGTGGGCAGCTGCTGTGGCTGATGTGTTGATGGCTGCTATATCCTTTGTTTACTGATATGGGAGGTGACATTTTTGCCCATAGACTCTACACCAAAGGAACTGTAGACCCTAGTACTTAAAGCTCTAGAGTGAAGGAGAGGCTGGATCACTACGTGGAAGAAAAGTACAACACCCTAGCAAGAATATATAATAATGATTAATCTGATTCTTCCTCAAAGGATTTATAGCTGTTTAACTATTTAACTATAATCCAGGAAAGAAGATTACCCAAACATTGCAAAAACTGTTAGATGCAGGAAGTGGGTTGACAATGTTACCTGGAAAAGATAACAATTGTTACCTGACAATTCAAATATAATGAATTGTCATTATAGCCATCCTTCCCATTAAGATAGCCAGAGGTCATTGCCAAAGGCATACAGACCACATAATAAATGAAGCCCTAGAACAGGTATGGCTCACAGGGGCTGATAGGTCTAATAGGTCTACAGAACTACTTGATGGTGATTTCCTTGCTATCCATATGTATAATGCTTGGTGGTTTTTATCGCTGTTCATTCGCAGAAACCCCACATTGCTTCCTTAATCTGTGAGGTAAGAGATCCTATGGAAAAAGCCAAATGCAAGCCTCAGAAATTAACCCTCTTCTCACGAAGACAGTAAATCAAGAGCACTGTAGTATCCTGGAAGGAAAGGCAGGGATTAAAGACACTTTTTAGGCCTAATGGATGCTGAAATTGTGGCCTTATTATATTTGCTTTCATTCAATAGTCTGGCACCTACAAAAGTCAGATATATCCTTAAAGATATCAAAGTGCACTATCACAAACTCAAACAAATAGCAGCCTCAATTACAGTACCTGTCCCAGTTGTGTTATACCAGCTAGAGAATATTAACAGATTCCTATAGTTTGTATACAGTCATTAATTGGGAAAATGTGTCCTTTTTCATTGCAGTCAAGTGATTGAGAAGAAGCGGAAGCAGTTTGCATCTGCATGGTGTATTGTTTTTCTGGGACTGCTTTAACAAATTACCACAAACTCGGTGACTTAAAACAGAAACTTATTCTTTCACATTTCTGGAAGACTGAAGTCTGAAATGAAGGTGTCAGCAGGGTTAGTCCTTTCTGAAGGCTCTGAGGGAGAATCAGTTCATGCCTTTTTCCTAGATTTTGGTGTTTACCGCAGTGCCTGCCTTTCCGTGGTTTGTCGATGCGGTCACTCCTATGGAGCCTTGGTATTCACATGGAGTTCCTAACTGTCTCTGCTATCTGTTTTTATAAACATTGCAGTCATTGGATTAGAGCCCACTCTAATCCACTTATGACCTCATTTTAACTGACTAATTACATCTACAAAGACTCTATTTTCAAACAAGGTAACATTCTGATGTTCTGGGTAGACATGAATTTTAGGGGGGCATTATTCAGCCTAGTACACTTGGTATTGCCCACAGTACACATTTGCAGTCCTACCCTCTGTAAAATTCTAGCACTAAGGGAAATTCTACCAGTTAGACGTTCTACACACATCCATTTGTTGACTATATGGTAACATAATTTACTGGATGATAACATCTGGTTATATGAGCAAGAAATAGCAAGCATATTGGAGTCTTTTGAATTGCATATGTGCTTCATAATGTGGGAACTAAGCTCTATGACATTTTGTGTGGCATCTACCACTTCAACTAAATTTTTATGTTTTATTTATTTTTTAAATTGAAGTATAGTTGATTTACAACATCATATAGGTTTCAGGTGTAAAACATAGCAACTCAATATTTTTATAGATTACACTCCATTTAAAGTCACCACAAAATAATGGCTATATTTCCCTGTGCTGTACAATAATCAGCAATAATAAAATACATCCCTATAGCTTATCCATTTAATACATAGTAGTTTGTACCTCTCAATCACCTACCCCTATCCCAACTCCCTCCCCCGTGCCACTGGTAACCACTAGTCTGTTTTCTATACCTGTGACTCTGTTTCTGTTTTGCTATATTCATTATGTTTTTAGATTCCACCTATAAGTGATAACATACATTATTTTTCTTCCTCTGTCTGACTGATTTCATTAAGCATAATACACTCTAGACCCAACCATGTTGTTTCAAATGGCAGAATTTCATTCTTTTTTATGGCTGAGTATTATTTCCATTATATACATTTGTTGACGGATGCTTAGGTTGCTTCCATATCTTGGCTATTGTAAATAATGCAGCTGTGAACACTGGAGTGCATGTCTCTTTTGAATTACTGTTTTCCTTTTCTTCAAGTATATACCCAAGAATTGCTAGGTAATATGGTAGTTTTATTTTTAGTTTTTTAAGGAACCTCCATACTATTTTCCATAGTGGCTGCACTGATCTACATTCCCATCAACAGTGTACTAGGGTTCTCTTTCCTCCACATCTTCATCAATGTTTATTGTTTATAGACGTTTTGATAATAGCCTTTTGACAGGTGTGAGGTGATATTGTGGATTTGATTTGCATTTCTCTGATAATTAACAATGTTGAGCATCTTTTCATGAGCTTATTGGCCATCATTATAGCCTCTTTGGGAAAATGTCTATTCAGGCCGTTTGCCCATTTTTTAGTTGGGTTGTTTGCTTTTTTGATATTGAGTTGTATACATTTTTAGTCATGTGAGTAATGGGGAATGCAGAAACATTGTATCTGAAGAAACACAATAACAACAACTAAACCTAATTATTGCATTTCTCAGTCCCTACCAATAAGATATAATAAAATGCCATCTTGAACCTTCTGGATTCTGAAGGTGGCACATTCCACACTTGGCTGGGCACTTTTAACCTATGTGTCAAGTTGTATGGAAATTTGTCAGTTTTTAAAAAGGCCTGGAAGAGAAACATTTCTACTACAGAACAGTCAGAGGTGCAAGTAGCCAACCCATTAGGCAGTAATCGCCTTTCAGACACTACGACTCTAAAATTATGTGTGGTGAATATTCATGTTATATGAAGCTCATAGCAACACAAAATAAGAGAATCAAAAGGGAGACACCGGGGCTTCCCTGGTGGCGCAGTGGTTGAGAGTACGCCTGCCGATGCAGGGGACGCGGGTTCGTTCCCCGGTCCGGGAGGATCCCACATGCCGCGGAGCGGCTGGGCCCGTGAGCCATGGCCGCTGAGCCTGCGCGTCCGAAGCCTGCGCTCTGCAACGGGAGAGGCCCCAGCAGCTAGAGGCCAGCGTACCCAAAAAAAAAAAGGGAGACACCTAAGCTTTTAAAGAAACAGAAGAAGAATAGAAGCTCTTGTGGTAGGACAGAAATACAGATAAAGAGCATGAAGAGTGTCATAGGCCAGGTTTTCTGGCAAATAAATTCTCAGGCAAAAATTTGAATACAGCAGGCTTACTGGGGAGGACTCTAGGGAAACTAGTTTATAAGGAGTGAGGATTGGGCAGAAAGGGTAGCTGAATTGCTATACACTTAGAACAGAGCCCAGTTGATCTTACAGGGAGCTCTGGAGCTGGGATATTCCTTCAAATCATCTTAAATTGAGGCATGTTACCAAACTCAGTTTCGGCTGCTCACCACTTGAAAGACAATACTTGAGAGACAAGTACTTGTTGGAAAAGGAAAGGTTGCTTTATTTGGGAGGTCATCAACCTGGGGAGTAGACAAATTCCTGTCCCAGAACCAACTCCAAAGATTCCACATCAGCTCAGCCAAATGTTTTTAAGATGGCACTGTTGCTTAACACGCTCCCATCCAGTTTTCTTTTCTTCCCTTTTTCCTTCACATGTTTCAGAGCTGTATGGTGATGTGATCATTCTCTCAGCCTCCCCCAGGTCCCTCCATATTTCCAATAACAGACATTTCCCATAATAACTGTCTTGCATGTCCATCTGGACTAACACACCCTCCCATTTATATCACTGTTTCTAATAGTCCAATTAAAAGTTTTTAATCTTACTAGGACTTACAATTTATTGACTTCATAACCAATCCCCTCACTTCCATTCTTATTCAGTTTACACTATCCTTGTTTATAATCACTCCCTTGCATAATCTTCATATTATTTTCTCTTCTTTATATAAACTCATTCTCTGGATTCTGTCATCTCCCAGCCCATGGTTTTAAATACAATGCCTGTGCATATGTATACCAGACTTATACTACTACCTGCTTCATCCTTCCATGTGAATCCAATACCATTGAATGAATTTCCATTTTAATATCTAATAGGCAGATCAAATTTAACCTGTTCAAAATTGAACTCCTGATCCAGCTGCCAACCTGATTCCTTTACAATTTTCTGATTTTAGTAATTAACAAATAAATTTGTACAGCTGCCTGGATTAAAATTCCTTTTTCTTTCATATCCTGAATATTCCAAATCTGACCAGTTCTCAACCTCTTCACTGTTATGCACCAGTCCAAGACCTAATAATTTCTTACCTGCATTACTATAATCACTTCCTAATTATCTCCTGTGTTCTCCTCTTGCTTTCCTATAATATGTTCTCATCACTGTAGCCAGAATGATCCTTTAGGAATGGAAGTCAGACATTGCCTCTGCTTAAAGCATCCCCAAGGATTTTCCTCTCACTTAAAAGATTAAGTCCTTCAAATAATCTGTGACCATATGGGGCCAGCCTCTCTGACTAGATCTACTAGTCTCCCCTCCTTCATTCACTCCTATAACACCGGCCTCCTTGCTACTACTGAAACACACCAGTCATACTCTTTCCTTAGATCTTTGTACTCACTACTTCCTCTGAATATAATGCTTTTTCTTTAAATACTCATATTGCTATCTCCCTAGCTTCATTAAAGATTTGCTTAAATCTTACCAACAATTTCCTGACAATTGTTCTAAAAATTGCTCCTCCTCAATCCCTCTGGTATTCACTGTGCCCCATTCTTTCTTTACATTTTCTCTATAGTACTTAGTTCTACCATTCTCTTTTACTTATTTATTTAGTTAGTTAATTATCTGCTTCAATTTTGCTAACATTTCTAGTTTGGTTCAAATATTCTATATTCCTTCTGAATTTTGTCAACTTGTTAATATCGAGTACTGAGAGAAAATTGATCTTTTTATTTCTTTATTTAGTTGTCAACTTTTACTTCATATATTTTGAAGTTGCTATGAGATGTACCCATATTAAGCCTGTTCTAGCTTCTAGGAAAATTAACTATTTTATCATTATGAGTTATTTCTTTTATCTTTGATACTAACCACTGTCTTGAAGTCCACTTTATCCAATATTAATAGAGCCATTCAACTTTCTTATTTTTTATATTTGCATGGCAATCTCTTCCATTTTTTTGTTTTCAACTTGTGTATATCTCTGTATTTAACATGCAACTTTTGTAACCATTATATTTTCAAGATCTTGTAATTTCCCCTATCTGATAATCTCTATCTTTTAGTTGCAATGGTTATTCGATTTACATTTAATGCAGTTAGAAATATATTTAGGTTTAAATCCAACATCTTGCAATTTGTTTTCTATTTTCCCCAAATAATCTTTAAAATTTCATGGTTTTGCTGCCTTCTTTTTCTGCCTTTCTTTTTAATTTTTTTTCTAAGTTCATTATCAATTAAAAAAATGTATTCTAACTCCACTATTCTCTTTGCAGCTTACAATTTTGTCCTTTTTGAAGTGGTTCCTCTAACATTTTATTTAATATAAATACAAAAAAAAAATTTTAGCAATAGTAAACCCTTTTTTCTCAGAATTCATCAATTGTTTACATTTTGTCTTATTTGCTTTCTCTCTATTTTTTTCTCTCAATTTTTTCTACTATTCCTTTTTCATTTGTCAATAATCAGTAATTTGCAGGGAGATACATTAGTATTATGTAAATATTTCATTTTTTATCAAAATTTCAACCACAAGTTTTAGCATTCATTAATAATATTTTAACTCCATCATTTATTCCTTAATTTTTAGTTTTATTTTTCCTCCCTTTATGTATAGATTCATGTACTTACTTATATCACTACAGAGTTTTATTTTGTTCAATAAGTTAAAATACATTGCCATCATTGTTATTTTGATGCTCAAATTGTTCTGGATGTGGGCAACAGGAAGCACTTCAGTCTGGCTCCTGTGTACTTCTGATACATGCCGATCATTCTATGAGCACTTCCTTATTTATGTTACAACAGTTTGTTCCAGATACATCTTATTCATTCATTGGCCCAGGCATGAAATCAGCCTTCTCTTCAAGGAATTTTGGTTCCTTTTCAAGAAAAATTATATTTAGAAACCAAGATATTGGTTCTGGGTACATTCTTTACTGGTGGTATGACATTGATTCCAAAGCCTCTAGAAAATAAAGATTGACAGAAACAAACAGATTAAGGTATAAAGATATGTATACAAGTTTCTTTGTCAAAAACTCTGATTTCTTGCTAATATCTCCAATTCCATTTCAACATCAAAACGTAAATTCTAGTCTTCTTCTTTTCTTAATTATAATACTCCTTTCCAGCAGTGAGAAAAATGATTAACTTCATACATTTGCTCATTTATTCAAACATAAAAAATACAGAAATTAACTTTCCAATTTACCTCAAATACCACTGGAATAAGCAAATCTAATAACTAGAGTTAAATATTTGTTTAAAAATTTAAGTTACATTTCACTTATAGTGCAATTTGAGGTAAAAAAGATTGATATATCAGTAACAACTCTGAATCCAGTATTATGAGCATAGACAATCTAGTTGTTTGAGAGTCTCACTTTCCTCAACTACAATTTATCTACCAACAACACCTATCTTTTTTACAATTGCTCTAACGTAAACTGAAGATGATATTAATAATCAAAGAAGCAACAAAATACCCATTTGAATGTTTCAAAGGCAGTTCATTTTTGCCTTTTCTTGGTAGTACATTCAAAAAGTCTCTTCACAGAGGGGGTATTATCTGTGTGGCTAGGTTACTTTAGTTTCTTACTTTTTTTTTTTTTTTTTTGCCGTACGCGGGCCTCTCACTGCTGTGGCCTCTCCCGTTGCGGAGCACAGGCTCTGGACGCACAGGCTCAGAGGCCATGGCTCACAGACCTAGCCACTCCGCTGCATGTGGGATCTTCCCGGACCGGGGCATGAACCTGTGTCCCCTACATCAGTAGGCGGACTCTCAACCATTGCGCCACCAGGGAAGCCCTAGTTTCTTACTTTTATTTGATGTCTCATGGGGACACATACTTATAGAACATTTAAGAAAAATACTGTTGGAAATATGTCTGACAACATACGAGGAGTTGGAAAAATAAATAACTTCTATTCTTATCAATCTCTGAAAGCCTACATTAATTTCTGTCTTTCAGCAGGTCAGTGACCACCTTCACTAAGTAGTTTAGTGATGAAGAGGACACCAAGAAAACAAAGAAGTGAATGATAAATGTTAGTGCAGGGCACTTGAAGAAGATAAGTAGTAAAACATCCCACTGTGTATAAAAGACATAGAGGAAAAGCAGAAATTAAGATGTGAAAGCTTCAGGGAAAACACAAATTCTAAAAGGAGAAAAACAAACAAAAAAACCCCTTTTATTTATTTATTTTTAATTTTTATAAATTTATTTATTTATTTGTTTTTATTTTTGGCTGCATTGGATCTTCGTTGCTGCACGTGGGCTTTCTCTAGTTGCGGCGAGCAGGGGCTACTCTTCATTGCCATGTGTGGACCTCTCACTGTCATCGCCTCTCTTCTTGCAGAGCATGGGTTCTAGGTGAATGGGCTTCAGTAGTTGTGGCACACGGGCTCAGTAGTTGTAGCTCATGGGCTCTAGAGTGCAGGCTTAGCTTAGCAGCTGTGGCACACGACCTTAGCTGCTTCACCGCATGTGGGATCCTCTTGCACCAGGGATTGAACCCATGTCCCCTACATTGGCAGGTGGATTCTTAAGCACTGTTTCACCAGGGAAGCCCCAAATTTTAAAATAAATACTATCAATGAAAACTGAAATCTTTCATTGATGGGTAGAATGTGTTTTATGACCATGCTTCTCAATAGTCAATACTATTATTTCCTCAAATGTATGCTACCTAAATGGATATTTTATAGTATATTTCATACAGATAGATTTTTAAAAATTCTATTTAAAACTTGTCAGTATTTCAAGTATATTTTTGCTTACCAAATTTTTAAAAGCAATTAAAATTATCTATTTTTTCAACATTATAATTACACAAAATTATACATTTAAATTTTCAAATGCTAAATGCAAATGTTACTGTTTGCAGAATAAATAATAAAATAAATATTCAACATAATTTATGGTAGTTGTCATGGCCAAGATATTATATATTTTAATCAATTAAAGTAGTTTTATTTTCACATATTATTTCAATCATAGTGAGCTTTTAAAGAAAATTCTAATAAGTGTCTGCTCACTGTCCTAAGTCTACAATTGGAAAATAAATGTATATTAGTAATTTCCTTTCTTTGGTAGCTAATATGATTTCACTAAAAAGAAGCACTGGTAAGGCTGAGGCAGAGGAGAGGTTGAAACTCTATATCCAAAATAGAAATAGAAAAAATAATAATCTCTCTCTTTTTTTTTTTTTTTTGCGGTACGCGGGCCTCTCACTTCTGTGGCCTCTCCCATTGCGGAGCACAGGCTCTGGACACACAGGCTCATCGGTCATGGCTCACGGGCCCAGCTGCTCTGTGGCATGAGGGATCTTCCTGGACCGGGGCACGAACCCACGTCCCCTGCATCGGCAGGCGGACTCCCAACCACTGTGCCACCAGGGAAGCCCTAATCTCTCTTTTGATTACCATAGAAGAAAGTAGATTGCTGACAGTTCCCTTTTTTTCCCCATAATCCTATTAATGTTTCCCTTTCTTTCCCCAGATACATAATCATTGTCTAACCTACAAAAAGTGTCTCCTTTTGAAAATATAATGGCCACCTAAGATTTTATTCCTAATCAAAATAAAATGATTGTGTAATGCCATTAGTTTACTAATCTTCCTCCTTCTTTTTCTTTGTCTGTACCTCTATGCTAACAGACTAACTAGAAATGAGTTGATGCTATAGCTCTTCTGTAACAGATATACAAATAAGAAATAGAAGGATAAAGATATTAAAATAAGAAAGAAGTTGGAAAATCTTTATATTTGAGACTAGGAATAAAAGACAAAAAACAACCTTTAGTAGTCATAATATATGTCAGTAATTTATACATACCTACAGTATCTCCAATTAGGAAATAGGCTTCCTTTTTCTCAGACAAAAATCTCATTTTAAAAATTTATATTTCTCTTTCTCCACCACAATATTCTCTCCTGACTTCTTTCCCACACCTGTTATTGATATTTTCTTTGTTTTTTACTATATCAAAAGAAGTACATGTTTGAGTGTGTGTGTCTGTGTGTGTGTGCGTGTGTGTCTGTGTGTCTGTGTGTGTTGAGAAATGATCAAGACAGACCTTAAAATATGTAGACAATAGGTTAGATAAATTGGAAAAAAAAAATACCAGGGATAATTTAGAAAGACATTTCAATAGTTGAGGAAAAAGAAATGAAGGCTGATTTAGTAGTAGAGAATATTATAGAAATCATCACAGTGAAAAATAATACTAAGGTTGAAGTAAGATTTTGAAACTGAAAGTGGGAGTCAAAAAGAAGGAAGAATAAAAATTAAAGATTACTCAGGTAAAGAAAGCAGAGGGGCAAAATGTGTTGATTCTATCTTTATGGATCAGAGTGGTAAATGATAGTTTCATCACTCTAGACTTTTGTTTATTACTTTGGTCCATCTTGTCTACTCTAAGCCTTATCATCTGTAAAATGTTGATAAAATATCTGCCTAACAAGTTTGGTTGCAGTAGGGATTATATGAGCTAATGTTCCTAAAGTGTGTATTAAAGAATCTACTGATTAATCAGTATTCAGTAAATGGTAGTTATAAGATTCCAAAATATTCCTGTCAAAAATTAGTAATTTTTAAGGCAAACATAAATTTCCAGAAAGATAATGACTTGTTCATATCTGGGTAATACCTTATTCATTTCTTTCATCCTGAATAATGTGAGCATTTTTGACTTAAAAGAAATTAGAACTTTCAATATACCTTAATATCCTATTAATAGTTTATAATAGTCATGTTATTTCATTTTCAGACCATAGGTTACAAGTTCTTAAAGTGTGTTATTGTGGACTTTGTTTTTTTTTTTTTTCGGTACGTGGGCCCCTCACTGTTGTGGCCTCTCCTGTTGTGGAGCACAGGCTCCCGACGCGCAGGCTCAGAGACCATGGCTCACGGGCCCAGCCACTCCGCAGCATGTGAGATCCTCCCGGACCGGGGCACGAACCCGTGTCCCCTGAATTGGCAGGCGGACTCTCAACCACTGCACCACCAGGGAAGCCCCTATTGTGGATATTTTTAAACTAACTTTTAAGTGGGGCTAAATGCATAATACAAACAAAAACAATTACCTCAGAAGAGAAGTATATACCCTGGACAACAAATGTTTACATTATCTTCATTTGTTTCAAGTAAAATTAAAACATTTAAAACAGCTTTTGTATTATTATATAATAAAGAACAAAGTAAAGATTCAGAGTGGATCCAAAGTAATTGAACCCAGCTTATCATTAATAACTATTAAATGATTTATTGAAAAGTAGTTAATGTGAACCACAAAATGATGAAACAAAGGGTGACCTTTCCAAATTTGGTAAAAGTGAAAATATTGAAGCAACCGTTGCCATGGATACTGTGCTCTTACAAGCCTGCTATTTCTCTGGTAGTTAAAAAGTTGCAACAGTCAAAGAAGAAACAGCACTTTAACTGTGACATTACCTTACTTTTGAAATTAAATGTATCCACGTATCTTCCAAAGAGAACTAAATACATTGTTTTAATTGCTTTTCGTCTGGGTAATTGAGGGTAATATAGTAGGCCTAGAAACTGGCACCTGTCTCTTTCAGCAGATAGACAGCAACTGAAATTTCCAATCGCTATTTCTCTCTTTCACTACTGGCAGTATACGGCTTACCTATAGCATTTCAAACCTGGTTTCCAAAGAAATGAGAAAAGGTGTTTTTGTTTTGTTTTGTTTTGTTTTCTTGGCCCCAAAATTTCATATACAGCAAGTGTAAAAAAGAAAAAAAAAAGTATAAAAATGTTATGGATTTTTTTTTTTCTGCTCTCTCCTAAGAGAGTTCAGTTTATACAGATTTTTCTTGAATTGTATCATTTTTATTTAGAAACTTGCAATTGAAGTAGGTATTAGGTAGTATCTACCTAATAGTTCTGCATTGGCTAGAACTTCCAATGTAACACTGTATGGAAGTGAATATCCTTGCCTTGATCTTGATCTTAGCAGTAAAGTATCAAGTGTTTTACCATTAAATGTGATGCTAGTTCTAGTTTTTTTGTAGATACCATTTATCAGGTTGAGGAAGTTATTTCCTATTCCTAGGTTTCTTAAACTTTTGTATACAAAATAGATGTTGAATATTATCAAATGGTATTCTACATCAATTCAGGTGACTATAAATATATAGTCAAATTTTTAACATTTTGTGACAGGTGATTTACTTTGATTTTTTAATGTTAAATAAAACTTGCAACCTGCAATAAACAACACTTGCTTATGATGCATTATAATTTTCCTATATTTTTGGATTCAATTTGCTGCTTTTTTAAAAATATTTTTTATTGAAGTATAGTTGACTTACAATGATTTTGGTATACAGCAAAGTAATTCAGTTAGATATATAGATAGGTATATATAGATATTCTTTTTCAGATTCCTTTCCACTATAGGTTATTACAAGATATTGACTATAGTTCCCTGTGTATATGGTAGGTCCACAATATTTTGTATATAGGAGACTTACTGTAATTTTTATTTTATATTGGAGTATAGTTGATTTACAACGTTGTGTTAGTTCCAGGCATACAGCAAAGTGATTCAGTTAAATATACACATATATCCATTCTTTTTCAGATTTTTTCCTATATAGGTTATTACAAAATATTGGGTAGAGTTCCCTGTGCTATACAGTACGTCCTGTTGATTATCTATTTATATATAGTAGTGTGTATATATTAGTCTCAGTCTCCTAATTTATCCCCCCCTCACCTTTCCCTTTTGGTAACCATAAGTTTTGTTTGTTTGTTTGTTTGTTTTAAAATTTTTATTGTAGTACAGTTGATTTACAATGTTGTGTTAGTTTCAGGTGTACAGCAAAGTGAATCAGTTATACATATACATATATCAACTCTTTTTTTTTTTAGATTCTTTTCCCATATAGGCTATTACACAGTACTGAGTAGAGCTCCCTGTGCTATACAGCAGGTTCTTATTAGTTTCTATTTGATGTATAGTAGTGTGTATATGTCAGTCTTAATCACCCAGTTTACCCCTCCCCCCCATCCCCCGGTAACCATAAGCTTGTTTTCTATATCTGTGACCCTACTGCTCTTTTGTAAAGAAGTTCATTTGTACCCTTTTTTTATTGACAGATTCTACATATAAGTGATATCATATATTTGTCTTTCTGTATCTGACTTACTTCACTCTGTATGACAATCACTAAGTTCATCCATGTTGCTGCAAATGGCATTGTATTATTTTGTTCTTTTTTATGGCTAATATTCAATTGTATATATGTACCATATCTTCTTTATCCATTCCTCTGTTGGTGGACACTTAGTTTGCTTCCATGTCCTGGCTATTGTAAATAGTACTGCAGTGAACATTAGGGTGCATGTATCTTTTCGACTTATGCTTTTCCCCAGATATATGCCCAGGAGTGGGATTTCTGGGTCATATGGTAGTTCTATTTTTAATTTTTTAAGGAACCTCCATACTCTGCTCCATAGTGACTGCACCAATTTACATTCTCACCAGCAGTGTAGTAGGGTTCCTTTTTCTCCACACCCTCTCCAGCATTTATTGTTTGTTGAGTTTTTGATGATGGCCATTCTGACTGGTGTGAGGTGATAACTCATTGTAGTTTTGATTTGCATTTCTCTAATGATTAATGATGTTGAGCATCTTTTCATGTGCTTTTTGGCCATGTCTCTTCAATAAGTGATGCTGAAGAAACTGGACAGCTACATTAAAAAGAATGAAATTAGAACACTCCCTAACACCATACACAAAAATAAACTCAAAATGGATTAAAAAGACCTAAATCTAAGGCCAGACACTATAAAACTCTTAGAGGAAAACATGGGCTGAACACTCTTTGAGGTAAATTGCAGCAAGATCTTTTCTGATCCACCTCCTAGAGTAATGAAAATAAAAACAAAAATAAACAAATGAGATCTAATTAAACTTAAAAGCGTCTGCAAAGGAAACCATAAGCAAACCAAAAAAGAACCCTCAGAATGGGAGAAAATATTTGCAGATGAAGAAACCGACAAGGGATTAATCTCCAAAATATAAACAGCTCATGCAGGTCAATATCAAAACAAAACAAAACAAAACAAATAACCCAGTCAAAAACTGGGCAGGGCTTCCCTGGTTCGTGCCCTGGTCCCACATGCTGTGGAGCAGCTGGGCCCATGAGCCATGGCCGCTGAGCCTGTGCGTCCGGAGCCTGTGCTCCACAATGGGAGAGGCCACAACAGTGAGTGTTCCACGTACCGCAAAAAAAAAAAAAATAGACAAAAGATATAAATAGACATTTCTCCAAAGAAAACGTACCATAAGTTTGTTTTTGAAGACTGTGAGTCTCTTTCTGTTTTGTAAATAAGTTCATTTGTATCATTTTGTAGAATCCATATAACTGATATAATATATTTGCCTTTGATTTACTTCACTTCATATGATAATCTCTAAGTCCATCCATGTTGCTGCAAATGGCGTTATTTCATTCTTTTTTATGGCTGAGTAACATTCTATTGCATATATGCACCACATCTGCTTTACAACAGTATGATTTTATTGTTGTCATGAGTATCACTTCAACATGTTTATAAACCCCATGCTACACTGTTACTAGTTTTGCTTTAAACAGTCAATGGTCTCTTAAAGAGATTTAAATGATAACTTTTAACAATCTTGTATGTGTATTCACATAGTAACCGTTTTGTTTTGTTCTTCTTCCCCCTGAATAAACTCTGATTTTCATTTGTTATCAGTTTTCTTTCTTCCTAAGGAACTTCCTTTACTATTTCTTGTAGTGTGATTCTGCTGGAGATTCTTTTTTTTTTTTTTTTTTTTTTTTTTTTTTTTTTTTTTTTTTTTTTTTTTTTTTTTTTTTTTTTTTTTTT